>BSBK01007320.1:1230000-1364312 GCA_027943335.1 Chamaecyparis obtusa
CTATCCCCTATAGTCATAGTTGTGGCTCTAAAGCCCATTTTAATCCTCCATGCATATCACGTAGGATAACTGGGGATCCCAACCAAGTCCAATCTCTTGAACCTTCTAGTCATATGATGCAAACTCCTATGGACATCATGTATGAGGCCATACTACCTCCATACCTATGTAATCATAAACCTCTCCAGAATACTGATCGATCAACCAATCAATATGCGGCTCTGACATAAATAGTTGAACTATGCCCGAGCAGTGGGCCATGCCTTGATCTATAAATATGGTCTCCATATGAACACTATCATATCATCGAGTACTCTCCTCTAGTAATCTATCTTCACCATCCTAGCCTATGTAATGTAGCTAGCGTACCTATATATAAAAGGCTCCTGTGGCTACCTCTCATCTTCGCAAATGGGCTGGTAGATAGGGATGTGCTCCCATGCCCAGATCTATAACACTATGAATCCAGAGGTTAAGGTCTTACCCTCATGATAGACTTCCTTATGCATCTCAAAAAACATGTGGGCTAGTAGGCATTGTCCCCACCTGAACTTAGTTGGATGTGCCATCAATCATTGTACCATGGGATCCCACCCCATCAAGAAATCGTTCTACTGATGATCTGACATGATAATCCCCTATCATCCCAGTGATGATGCACTCTAGATGGTGTGACTACCTGTATCTCTACACTAGTTCCTCCTAGGGGATATGCTAGGCAATCTGCTCATCTTCCTTGAATGTGGTACAAAAATCCTATAACCTTGTGTTCCCTGAACTAAGGTAGTCAGGGCGGGGACCATGGAATAGGATCTAGAAGATGCGATATACATCCTTGGGTGTGATGGTAATCTCCCTTGTTGGGAGATGGAACTTCTAGATCTTAGAGTGAAACCTCTCAATCAATTCAGTAATCAGACCATGATTTTCCCTAAAATCAAGCAAAGCAATTAGATGCTCAAATCCATAAGAATCCAGTTGTACCCTAAGAAAATTTAGGAGTGATATACACAGCCTCTGGGTAGCTGGATGTGAAACACAACCATGGATGTTAGGATACCTACCCTGGAAGCACAAAAAGAGAAGGCGACATCATAAAATCACTCAAAATCATTGCCAAATGCACGTAAATTGAAAAAGTAAACATTTTGAAAGGTGCATCAAATTCCATTAAAACCAACTGAGCAATCAAAATTTTTAATAAAATTCATTAAGTACCCTAAATATACTTGCTAATTTTCATACGACATTTGAGAAATTTAAAAACTGGTGTCAAGTGTCATATGACACTATACATAAACTCATACAACATTTTGGTTTCATATGACACTCCACAAGTTGCCATATGACAACTATGGGATCCAATGAAATGTTGTACAAGAGATGGGTATCTCCCATATGACACACTACATGAAGCACATGACACTTGAAGTTGATTTGAATTTCCATATGACACTCTACAAGTTGTCGTACGATAATCCATGAATGAAATTTCAAAATTGCATAAAAGATTAAAAAAATCCTAAAAATGATTAAAACTTGTGCTAAATTGAATGACGTGAGGTGTTCAAAGGTCCACTTAGTGGGTTCCCATACTGCCAAGGCCGCTAAAACTGACGAGAATGCTTGAATCGATTCGAGGAGACTAGGACCACCATTTTTTCTCTCAAAGGGCTCCACAAGTCTCAAAAGTCAATGGTAAAAATGATTTGAAAATGACCCCTTTTGGCCTTATATAGGTTTTGACCTAATTTTTCAAAGTTCTTTGATTTGCATGAAAACAACACCCCTAGCTAATTTCGACATCCTGAATCCATTTTTGGAATCAAAATCAAAATCTGAGATCGTTTCACTTACCAAAAATGCATTTTAAAATTTTGGACCCAAGACGACTGAGTGATTACATAATCAACCTTCATGACATCACAGGAATCTAGAACTCAACCTATTTGATCATCTAATGTCATATTTTCAAAATTTCAACTTGGTCAACCATGGTCAACCCAAGTCAAACTTGGTCAACAAGGCCTCTAAATGATGTAGAATGTGTCCCTGGATGTATACAACCACTTCTACAGTCGATCACACTACTTCACATCAATTCAAACTGGCTTTCTTTATTGATTTTGATTTTAATCCCCAAGGGGCCATGGTATTATATATTATTAACCATTATCAAAGCTGACAATTAAATATTCTTCAGCAATCAAGACAACAACCAATTCTAATTGGTGACTCAATCAAAGTCTTGTCGCTTGGGGCATATCGCTTGGGTCATATTAGATTCATCAAAATCCATATCAATCTGCTATTCTCTTAATCTTGTAAATTGTATTAGCTCTTCATAA
The DNA here is from genome assembly GCA_027943335.1 of Chamaecyparis obtusa. Taxonomy (NCBI): domain Eukaryota; kingdom Viridiplantae; phylum Streptophyta; class Pinopsida; order Cupressales; family Cupressaceae; genus Chamaecyparis; species Chamaecyparis obtusa. The sequence continues at coordinate 1,232,349 of BSBK01007320.1, forward strand.
CCATTGGTTCAATTGTGTTATCTCCTTGCTTCTTTGTAACTGAAGGGTTCGGAGTTAGTATCCTTTCAATTTCTTTGGACAAATAGGTCTAGAGTCAAGATATTCAATTCATCGTAATCATAGGTTCAGAATCAGGCATTTTATCACTTCTTCGTAATCACATGTTTAGAGTTTCTATTATTGACATCATCTCTAATTCTTTAGTCAATTAGGACTTGAATCAATATCTCCAAATCTTCCAATTGATTTTTTTCTCAGAATCAGTTAATCAAACAAGGATCGGTTTCTCCATCACATAACTGATTCTGAATTTCAACAAACAGATTTATCTTTGAACCACTATGCTTTGCACAGTAATTCAAATAGGGGTAAAATGTAATACTCAAAAAATGGGATTCAGTACCATTAACCTCCTACATCAACAAATCGATCGAAATCAACCCTAAAGTCCTAACCCAAGGAACATCTGCACATCAAATAATCAAACCCTAATCGATCCTATCACAAATCTACATCGAGGAATATTCCTAAATGTTCCTAATCTATCCTAACTATCTCTAATTAAATATTATTTGGCGATAAATTATATTATTTTATTTATCCTAAGTGTAATTGATTGAATATGTTGAATATTTAATTAATTAAACTTAATGTCACCACTTAATCACTTTATTTAGATTTAATTAAAATTATTCTTAATTAATGTTAAATTTGACAATTAATAAAAAATTCTAAAAATAATCAATTGAGTATCTGTTTAATTGATTAATTGCTATTGTCAAAATTAATAATATAATTTTGGATAAAGTTTGATTAAATAATTGATTAACCCATAAATCAGTTATTTTTAAACTAAATCAGTTAAAGTTGAGAAAAAAACACATGGAAATTAAATAATACTCATAATTATCTATGCAAAAATCAGAAGAGAAGTTAAACTCAAAATCAACTCTTGGACTCATTTTGTTAACTTTCTAAACTCAACATGTGATTGTTAGTTAAAAAGAGGATAGGAGTGATCTCAATTTCCAATTGTGAGTTAAAAAGTTGATTTGCATTATTTTCACAAGATAATTGTTTCTAATTTTGTGATAACTTTCCAATCAATTCAAGTTTAAAAAGGAGTTATTTTTGGCTTTTCCATGAGTTCTCAAACCTGGATTTCTATATAAATGACCCTCGGTCCTTCATAATCATATGCGCAATTTTGAGAACAATAGAGTTATACTGTCGAGTTCTTGCGAGATTGTGCATCCATTTTTTAGATCAATTGCTAGTTTTTGCATTCATAGCTTAGTTTTCATTTTTATTGATATCAAGTTTTAGATCAATTTCATATATTTTTATCGTTATTGTATTAAAAATCACAAAAAAATAGATTAATCTTGCATTCATTTCAATAGTTTCTACCTTTAAATATTTCGTTTAGGTATTGAATTGTCACTGATCTTAGTCAAATCTGAGAATACCATACTCACGTCTTCTAAAAGGAAGTAAATTGCCTAATTGATGATATATTTGTTCATTTCTTATTTATTTTTCATTAATCTGTAATGTTTTACTGATGTGTTGTGTCTTCTTAACAAGTATAATTTTCACACACACACACACCTCCTGGAGTAACCTATTCTCCTCCTTCTATCTGTCACTTCTCTAGCCAATTCATCATTGGTCACCATGGCTGACTCACCCACTGACTCTGACATAAAATTCTACCCAAATCTTGTTGTGCTCTGATACCAATCTGATGGGTTCACTCTAGGTGTCTAGTAGACTTGGTTAGGATCACTAAGATTCCTAACCCTCCAACCTCCCCAATAGCTTGATCAAGGATCTCAAAAGGCTTCACCTTGTTCTTATAAGGACTCTCTCAAGGTTCTCCACTCCCATAATTCACACCTCGACTCCTAGGTGGTCCATCATTGATTGAAGGTTCTGATCTCTTCATTACCCATACTCATTCCAAATGCTCCTTACCTCCTTAGAAAGTTGGTGATTCTTGTAGGGGTGTGGAGGTATTATTTTTCTATATTTTTTTCACTTCTTGACCCAATTGATCAAGATCTCTACCTTTCTTTCTTACCGATCTCCTCAAATTCACTATTTTAGCCTTGTAGCCCTAGAGCCCCCAATTAGGCCTCCTAGTCCGGGTTTTTAAGACTTTCTTCACAAACTTCCTAAAGTTATTTCCAAACTAGTTTTGGATTCTTGGTACCTATGGAATATTCTCATTGATTTTTTGGGTCTTTGGGTCTCAAGCATCCGTACAATTCCCTATCACAAAATGGAGGGTTTTACAAGGGTTTCAATAGCTTCTAGGAGCCCAATGCTCAAGGTAAGTTTAGGCTTATGAAATGGATTGATCAAGCCCTAATATCTCCATCAAGGTAATTTTTTAACTTATTCTTGGTCTCCAAATTCTTGGAGTGCAGCTTTCAAGTCACCCCTGTAAGCAAAAACAAGTTTCCACCTCCTTGTCCCTAGTTGGGCAATGACAGTGCTCACCTAGGGAAAGGACTTAAAATTGGCCATAATTCCTTCTAGACCTCCAAAAAATATAATTAAACTATACATAGGCTCCTCTACCATTTCCCAACTGACCGTGATGAACACACAATAGGGTTTCATAGGAGAGCCATGTTTCTACACTAGACTATATATAGGCTAGTGAACTAACAAAGACAAAAGATTTAAACTAAGACTATCAAAACACCTACAAAACACACCAAATGATACAGAATGGAAAAAAAACATAAAATTTGGATTGAATCCTTCTTTTCCAAGAAAAAATAATTACATTAGATGCTAATGTTGCATTAAAGTCTTGGACTATGTCCACAAAACAAGTAACAATGCTCAAATTTCTTAAACCAAAAATTATTGAATGAATCCAACCTTGAGATTTAGGCCTATTAGTGCTTATATATCCTCTATATTCTAGCTCTTGGGTGTTTAGGATCCATAATGACCTAAAATCTTGGTCAGTCCTTTTAGGAAAAAAGTTGTCATGCAACTTTTGTAAAGTCGCAAAACTTGTCATGACAACTTTGTAGCAACTTTTGCTAAATTGCTCATTACTTCACTCTGTTGGAAACAATTGTCTGAAGGAAATTGCTACTCAATTATGTATTGTCTTTGATGTCACACTATGTCATAGTTCGCAGCAATCTGCTTATACCGAGCTCAGTCGGTCTACCAGACAGGGATATTAGTGTTTACCGAGTTCACTCGGTTGCCGAAGAAAGTTTAGTGTTTACCGAGTTCACTCGGTTGCCGAAGAAAGTTTAGTGTTTACCGAGTTCACTCGGTTGCCGAAGAAAGTTTAGTGTTTACCGAGTTCACTCGGTTGCTGAAGAAAGTTAGTATTTACCGAGTTCAGTCGGTTATCAAAGGTAAAGGATTGTTGGTGTTTACCGAGTTCCCTCGGTCTCCGAAAAATTATAAAAAGATATGGTTACCGAGCACTGTCGGCCCTTGAAGGATTTTTGCAAATAGAGTTTACTTAATTCAGCCAACTGTTATACTAAATAATGTCGATTTGACTAATCCAAAATCATATAAATAAAAGGTCAATTGTGAAAAGTAAATATAACACAGCAGAAGATTTACAGAAGAAAAGAAGGAAAGGTATATGCGAATTTGTGAAGGATGTTCAGATATCCTTGAGGAGCAGCAAAGATTTATTCGATCAGAGAGGATCAGACTTATGCAGAATAGAGATCTGTAATCAGCAAGACAGTTGCATTATTATACAGGTCACTTTTTCATTGTTACCTTCTTATCATTGTAACAGTGAATTCTAAATCTCTTAACTGAGTTGGTTTAACAGCCATAATATAAATCCTCTAACAAGGTGACAATTCCATTGAATTGTTTTCAAGACCTCTTACTAGGCCACTCCTAGCAGGGTGTTTTAAATCCTCTAACAAGGTCACACCTAACAGTGTGTTTTGTAACCTTTTACCGGGTTGGCTTCTAACCAGGCATCACTTCAGAAAAGTGAAAATCAGTATCTAGATACATTGGTGGTTTTTCCCATATTGGGTTTCCACGTTAAATCTTGTGTTTCTTGTGTTCTTAATTGCTTCCTCAATCATTTTCATGCACTGATGAATATCTAAAGATAATATTGCTAATACTTTCTGCATCTTCAAAGTTACTGAAATCTATTTACCGAGTACTAAAACAGACAACATTGTTAAGATATCTTAAGGGATCTGCAAAGAATTAATTAGGAAGTGTTTTTATGGTTGACTGATTCACCCCCCCCCCCTCTCAGTCACTTCATCCATATTCCATCAATTGGTATCAGAGCATTTGGTGCTTACAGGAAGGGTTTCAAGGACCTAAGCTAAAGATCAGGATGTCTTACAAGAGGGAAATTCCAAAGCTTAACAGAGATAACTTTTCAGCATGGCAAGGTCTCATGCGACTTCATCTGGCTTCCATTGGTGATTCAGGATGCAAATACATTGATGAAGAATACACAATTCCTAATGGCGCATTAACTATTGAAGACATTGCAGATAAAAAGACTCACAACACCATGATGATAGACATTGCATCTGCTCTCAGCTATGAAGAATTTGATGATATCAAAGACTGCACTACTGCATATGAAATGTGGGTGGCACTGAAGAAAATATATGGTGGTGATGCAAATGTGAAGAGAGCCAAAGCAGAAAGCCTAAGAGGACAGTTTGACAAGATGAATATGAAGGAAGATGAAAACATTGCAAAATATGTTGAAAGAATAAAAGCAAGTGTAAGTGCAATCAGAGCTTCTGGAGGAACAATCTCAGATGAGACTGTTATAAGTAAGGTACTCAGAACACTACTCCCTATCTATGCAATAAGAGTATCAGCTATTCAAGAAAGAAGATGTGAAGCAAACCACAGTATAACTTTGGATGCTTTAGTTGGAAGATTGACAGCTTTTGAATTAGACAACTATGATAACTATGTTCCTAGTTCCAAAAATATTGAATCAGCATTTGAGGCCAAGGTTTCACTAAAGAAGAACAAGAAAATTAAAGAAGTTCAGACAGACAGTGAAGAAGAATCAGAAGAAAGTTCTGATAGTGATCTTGAAATTGTAGAAGCATTACTTGCAAAGAAGTACTCTAGAGGGAAAGGTAAGTATAAAGGTAAAACTCCTTTAATCTATTTTTCATGTGAAGAAATTGGACATATTGCAGCTAGGTGCCCAAACAAGCAAGTCAAAGAAGAAAAGAGAAGTCACAAGTACTATGGCAAAAAGAATTTCAAATCATACAAGGATAAAGGTAAGAAATCATGTTTTATAGCTAAAGATTCTGATGATAGTGAAGAAGAAATTGTCTTTATTGCTATAAAAGATGAATCTGATGATGATGAAGATAAGATAGCACTTATTTCTCATATAAGCAAAGATGATATATGGATAATAGACAGCGGATGTTCACACCACATGACTGGTGACAAGACAAAATTTGAATATCTAGAAGACTGTGACAATGGTAATGTAAGATTTGGAAACAATGAACCTTGTTGTATAAAAGGAAAAGGAAGAATCTCATTAACCAAAGAACTCATATGTGATAATGCTTACTGGGTTGAAGGACTAAAACATAATCTTCTAAGTGTAGCATAGCTAATCAACACTGGTTTCAAGGTTGAATTCATGAATGGTCAAGCAAGACTGCTGGATGGAAAAGGAAAACTCATTGGATCAGGCAAACAAACAAAAGGTAACTTATTTTATCTTGATCTCAATGAATATTCATGCCTTATTGCTCAAATAGAAGAAAGTTGGCTATGGCACAAAAGGTTATGTCATGTGAATTTTGATAACATGATAAAAATAAGCAAATTCAAGAAGGTTAGAGGCATTCCTACTTTGAAGAAACCTGACACTGGTCTATGTAAGAATTGTCAGATTGGCAAAATGAGTAAAACTAGTTTCAAGAGTAAGAACTATCAGTCTAAAGAAATTTTGGAAATTGTGCATACTGATTTATGTGGACCCATTGGAATACAAAGCTATACTGGAGATAAATTCTTTATTCTTTTCGTTGATGATTATTCTAGAATGATGACTGTTATGTATTTAAGAGAAAAATCAGAGGCATTTGAAAAGTTCAAATGGTACTTAGCAAGAGTAGAAAAAGAAACAGGGAAAAGATTGAAATGCTTAAGATCAGACAGAGGTGGTGAATTCATCTCCCATGATTTTAAAAACTTCTGCATTGAAAGAGGAATCAAAAGACAGGTATCAGCTCCTAGAACTCCTGAGCAGAATGGAATAGCAGAAAGAAGAAACAGATCTATTATGGATTGTGCAAGGACTCTAATGATAGAAAAAAACATTGCTATAAAGTACTGGAAGGAAGCTATCAGCACTGCAGTTCATACCTTGAACCGAGTACAACTGAAGAAAGACACATTCAAAACTCCTTATGAATTATGGTATGGCTATAAACCTAATGTAAGTTATATGAAAATATTTGGAAGCAAGTGTTATATCTTAAAAGAATCCAGAAGAAATAAATTTGATGTGAAAAGTGATGAAGGAATATTCCTAGGATATTCTAGCAAAAGCAAGGCATACAAATGTCTAAACTTATCTACTCACAAAGTCATAGAAAGTATACATGTAAAATTTGATGAGTTTGCAGAAAAGACTGAGGAAGAAAGCAAAAGGGAACCTGAGAACTACAGAAGATTCGTTTACATTGAACCTGAAACATTGACAGACACAACCATCAATAAGGAAGCTATATCTACCGAGCCGAGCACAGTTACCGAGTCACAGGAAGAAGTTCAAACCGAGTCACAGGAAGAAATTCAGACCGAGTCTCAGCCTGAAGTTACTGAGCAAATATCTACCGAGCCCGAGCAACCTGAAGAAGAGATCCTAGAAGACAACAGCATGAATCATTCAAAAGGCAAGGAACCTATACTAGCCAAATATGTCAGAAGACATCATACACCAGATCAAATCATTGGAAACAAATCAGATGGCACTATGACAAGAAGCAAGCTAAAAGGTACATGTCTACTTACTGATTTTGAACCTAGAAATATCAAAGATGCATTAGAGAATGAAAGTTGGATTGAAGCAATGAATGAAGAATTAGAACAAATACAAAAGAACAAAACTTGGACTCTTGTACCTAGACCTAAAGATAAGAATGTAATTGGAACAAAATGGGTATTCAGGAATAAGCTAAATGAAGATGGTCAAGTATCTAGAAACAAAGCTAGACTGGTATGTAAAGGTTATTCTCAAGAAGAAGGTATAGATTATGGAGAAACTTTTGCTCCTGTTGCAAGATTAGAAGGTGTAAGAACTCTACTTGCTTATGCAGCACACAAAGGATTTAAGGTATATCAGATGGATATAAAATCTGCATTTCTCAATGGAATTCTTGATGAAGAAGTCTACATTGAACAACCTGAAGGTTTTGTTGATCCAGACAAAAGGGACATGGTCTGCAGGTTACACAAAGCATTGTATGGTTTAAAACAAGCTCCTAGAGCATGGTATGAAAGACTCCATAACTATTTAATCCAGATTAATTTCAAAAGAGCTAATGATAACAGCAATCTGTATATTAAAGAAGGACCGGATGACAAAATTGTACTGGCAGAAATATTTGTGGATGATACTATATTTACAGGGAATGAGGATCAGTGCAAAGAATTTTCAGAACAAATGAACAGAGAATTTGAAATGTCTATGTTTGGTTTAATAAAATTCTTTGTTGGTCTTCAAATTCAGCAAAACAAGAATGGTATATACATTACTCAATCCAAATATATTAAGGAGATACTTAAGAAGTTTGGGATGGAAGATTCAAAACCAGTTGGTACACCCATGTGTACTGGACTGAAACTTACCAAAAATGATGATTCAAAAGAAGTTGATCAGACCCTATACCGATCTATGATTGGAAAATTGCAGTATGTGGTACATACAAGACCTGATATTGCCTTAGCAGTCGGTATAGTAGCTAGATTCTCAGCAAAACCTAAGGAAAATCACATGATGGCAATCAAAAGAATCTTAAGATACTTAAGAGGAACTGAAGAGTATGGTTTGTGGTATAAATTTGGAGGCAATCTAGACTTGAAAGTGTTTACTGATGCTGATTGGGCAGGAAACATTGATGACAGAAAAAGCACAAGTGGTGGAGCATTTTTTCTTGGAAAAAGACTGGTATCCTGGACTAGTAAAAAGCAGAATTGCACATCTCAATCCACAGCCGAAGCAGAATATGTTGCTGCTGCAGTAAACTGTTCAAATATTGTTTGGTTTAAACAGCTGTTAGAAGGTATGAAGGTTGAAATCAAAGAACCAGTTGTTATATTTTGTGACAATACCAGTGCAATAAACATTTCTAAGAATCCAGTGATGCATTCCAAAACCAAGCACATTGCTATTAAATATCACTTTGTCAGAGAATTGGTGCAGGACAAGGAAATCAGATTAGAATATATTCATACAAAAGAACAGATTGCAGACATTTTTACCAAACCATTACCTAAGGATGCATTTATGTATCTAAGAGGTAAGTTAGGGGTCATTCCCCTATCCGAGGCTCACTAAATACATTTTTAGTGATGCATCAACCAGAACATGATTGAAAATCAACCTGTTGATGCAGCATATTAAAGGACTCATTGCATATGAATCAGTACTTGAGGTACATTAATTTTCACCGGTAATATGTGAATTATCTTTGGCATGTGTTGTCAAAGAGGGAGTGTTTGCTATGTCTTTGCTATTGCATTCAAGAAATTTTCAATAGTCAGAAGGAAGAATTTTTAGGATACAGGAAGTTTGCTGACAGAGGGAGATTTGAATCCAAACCGAGCTAACTCTTTCAAATTTCTTATGCTATGACATATTGTGTTGCCATCAATGCCAAAGAGGGAGATTGTTGGAAACAATTGTCTGAAGGAAATTGCTACTCAATTATGTATTGTCTTTGATGTCACACTATGTCATAGTTCGCAGCAATCTGCTTATACCGAGCTCAGTCGGTCTGCCAGACAGGGATATTAGTGTTTACCGAGTTCACTCGGTTGCCGAAGAAAGTTTAGTGTTTACCGAGTTCACTCGGTTGCCGAAGAAAGTTTAGTGTTTACCGAGTTCACTCGGTTGCCGAAGAAAGTTTAGTGTTTACCGAGTTCACTCGGTTGCCGAAGAAAGTTAGTATTTACCGAGTTCAGTCAGTTATCAAAAGTAAAGGATTGTTGGTGTTTACCGAGTTCCCTAGGTCTCTGAAAAATTATAAAAAGATATGGTTACCGAGCACTGTCGGCCCTTGAAGGATTTTTGCAAATAGAGTTTACTTAATTCAGCCGACTGTTATACTAAATAATGTCGATTTGACTAATCCAAAATCATATAAATAAAAGGTCAATTGTGAAAAGTAAATATAACACAGCAGAAGATTTACAGAAGAAAAGAAGGAAAGGTATATGCGAATTTGTGAAGGATGTTCAGATATCCTTGAGGAGCAGCAGAGATTTATTCGATCAGAGAGGATCAGACTTATGCAGAACAGAGATCTGTAATCAGCAAGACAGTTGCATTATTATACAGGTCACTTTTTCATTGTTACCTTCTTATCATTGTAACAGTGAATTCTAAATCTCTTAACCGAGTTGGTTTAACAGCCATAATATAAATCCTCTAACAAGGTGACAATTCCATTGAATTGTTTTCAAGACCTCTTACCAGGCCACTCCTAGCAGGGTGTTTTAAATCCTCTAACAAGGTCACACCTAACAGTGTGTTTTGTAACCTTTTACCGGGTTGGCTTCTAACCGGGCATCACTTCAGAAAAGTGAAAATCAGTATCTAGATACATTGGTGGTTTTTCCCATATTGGGTTTCCACGTTAAATCTTGTGTTTCTTGTGTTCTTAATTGCTTCCTTAATAATTTTCATGCACTGATGAATATCTAAAGATAATATTGCTAATACTTTCTGCATCTTCAAAGTTACTGAAATCTATTTACCGAGTACTAAAACAGACAACATTGTTAAGATATCTTAAGGGATCTACAAAGAATTAATTAGGAAGTGTTTTTATGGTTGACTGATTCACCCCCCCCCCTCTCAGTCACTTCATCCATATTCCATCACACTCAACCCTCACAAAGACTCAAAAAAAGCTAAAAAACCTATTTCAATCCATTTTGGGTCATTTTGGACTAAAATCAAACATTTCACTCATGTTTCGACACTTGTGCCCGATTTAGCAACTTTGGGACCAAGCTAGGTCCTAAGGGCATCTTGGCCTATTGACTTAGTTTAACTACCCAAACCCTAGGTTAACTCAAACCTCTACTCTTCTAGCACACCTAGGTCCTCTTGGAACCTTTTACTACCCTCTGGTCTAGCTAGGACCAATACAAGCCAAAATAGAAGTAGGACCTTTAATAAAAAGTCCTAGGTGCTCCAACACCACCATAGATCCTCTATTTGAGCATGTTAGGTTGTTTGTAAAGTCATTTCTTTATTCGTTACATAAACCTACTTTGGTTTTCAAAATATTTTGGTTTTATTAGTTTTAGAACACGTTTTATTTGTCTTGGTATGCTTATTTGTAGAACTAGGCTTGCATAATTTTTCTATATGCCCAAAATTTTCACAATTATGGAACTTCAATTTGTTTAAGAAATTAAAAATATTTCTATTAACAAAACTAGGCTCTCTTCTAAAAATAGGCTTACAATTATTTTCCTTGTGTCCGTATCGATTACAAAGAAAGCAATGGACAAAGAAATGCAAGTTATGGTTAAAAGAGTTATTTTTTCTACCAATGGTGTTCTTTTTTGTAGTATTGCATGGTTATTTGAACATTTTCCTTCTATAGACCCTAGACTACTCTTTCCTTTGTGATCACTTTGTATGCTTAAGAGATTGTCACTACTAACTTATACATAACATATTTTTTCTTCAAATTAATGACTTCTTCTTCTAGACAACAAAATTCCTTGTCTTTATCTTTTAACTACTCTTTAGTAACTTAAATAATCCTTTTTTTCTTCAAGTTTTATTTTTAGACTTGAAACTTGTATTGGAAACTACAATTGAAACAATTGTTATGTTTCCATTGATGTCAAACCTTAACTAGTGAGACAATTACTATCTAGTAAAGTACCATATCTTTTGATTGATGAAGAGGATTTGAAAAGAGGAGATAACAAGAAGACCTAGTGGAAAGGTTGAGTTATGAGAAACTATAATGGGTACTTGATTAGTTGGCACATTGGCAAGGTAATGTGTTTTTTATCTATAAAACTAAGTGAAAATGTCAGTTGTTTTGAAGCTTAGAAGAAATGAGGAAAGGAAGTCTGAAAGCATAGACTTAACCAAGCAAAAGAGTAGAAGATAAATGAACATTAGTGTAAGCCGAGTGATGCTAGTGTTGACCGAGTGCCAGTATAAGCCAAGAAAATTATAGTGTTGATCGAGAATCAGTAATTATCAAGTATCAGAGAATTAACTGAGAAAATACAGTGATTGCCAGGGAGAACAATTTTAGCGATGACCGAGCTATCCATTAATGATTGAGTAGATGAACACAATATTGGCCGAGTGTGAGTAATTTATAGTTTATGAAGGAATTAAGATTCCTAGCCAACATAGTTGAATTCTTTGGATATGTAAAATGTGTTAAAGGTAAGGATGAATGACCTAGAGCATTTAATGCATGGTAAACTATTTTCTTATGGATTCAAGGAGAAGTTTTGAGAAGTATCTAGAAGGAAGAGGAGAATGAAATGTTGGAAGGATTCGATGAATCTGACCTAAACCTAAGATCTACGAAGATGATTAAATGAAAAAAGATTAAGCTACCTAATCAAGGAGGTATAAGTATGACCTAGTTATAGGTTATGGAGTGTGAGGAAGAGGTTTATTTTTTTGATTGACAAGTCTAAGCAAAAGGCTAAGAAGAGCTGTGAAGAGATGAACAAAGTTGTGGTGATTTCTTGAAGGGATTTCCAAGCAGATCAAAGATGGAGATGAAAATGAAGGCCATTCAAGAAATTGACATATGAGCTATACTAGATCTATATTTGCAAAGTGAGTTGTATGTTTCAAATCAAAACCTACTATCACTTTCTAACCATTGTATCAGTTTAAATCATTTAATCAAGGTTGACCTAATAGTCATTTGTAAATCCTTTAATCAAGGTGACATTCTAATGGGATGTTCTTAAGCCCTCTAACAAGGCCAATCCTAATAGGGTCACACATAGCAGTGTGTATTGTAACCTTTAACAAGGTTGGCTCTTCATAGAGCTCACTTCATAAGAGTGAAAATTTGGTAGCATGTTACTAGTGGTTTTTCCAAAATTGGGTTTCCATGTTAAATCCTCATGTCATACTTGTGTGAATGTTATTTGATGTCTTATATTTTATATTCTATAAGTTGATTACTTTTGGACAATGGGCTGCAAGTTTATGTTACTGATTATATTCTATAGAGACCGAGTGGATTGTTGAATAGATCTAAGTTGTTTGAAGTGTTTAAAAGTTCAATTGGTACATCTGACCTGAGGATAACTGATTCACCCCACCCTCTTAGTTATTCTAAAATCATTCTAACAATTGGTATCAGAGATTTTTGTGCTTGTAAGGAAAATTTTTGAAGGTACTTGAAGCTAAAGATCATGATGTACAAAAAGGAGGTACCAAAGCTAAACAAGGAGAACTTACCTACATGGAAAAGTTTGATGAAGTTACACCTAGCTAGAATTGGTGATGCAGTAAAATATTATGTGGAAAATGCTTATGTACCAGTAGATTTACCTATGAAAGTTTAGGAGATGAAGGAAAAACAAGAGCATAATCAAGAAATGTTGGAGATTGCATCAACCCTAAGTTATCCTGAATTTGAAGACATCAATAATTGTACTAATGTAAAGAAAATGTGGGACACACTGGCACCTATCTATGGTGGAGACACAAATGTACCAAGAGCCAAATCTTAAAGCTTGAGAGGTAAGTTTGATGAAATGAGAATGTTAAAAGGTGAGACCATTGTTCAATATTGTGCCAGAGTTAAAGAGGTAGTGCATGCTATTAGAGGAGCTAATGAAAATATTGATGATGAAATTTTTATTAAAAAGGTTTTGATAACCCTACTTCCTATTTATGCTATTAGAGTTTCTACAATACAAGAACTGAGATGTGCTCTTGGTAACAAATTAACCGTGGAAGGTATTTATGGTAGACTTGCTACTTTTGAGTTGTCAAATTTTGATAATTTCACTAGTAACAATATTGAATCTGCATTTAAGTCTCAAATAGTTCTTCAAAAGTCTAAGAAAGGAAAAGAAAGATGTGTGAATAGTGACAATGGTAGTGACACTTCTGATAATGATCATGATGATCTTGAGGCACTGATGGCTAGAAGACTAGCGAGAGGAAAAGGAAAATTTAAAGGTAAACTTTCTATAATCTATTTTTCATGCCACAAAGTTGGTCATATTGCAACAAGATGTCCTAAAAGGAATGACAAGGATGAAAGAAGGGAAAGAAAGTACAAAGACAAAAGGGATGACATAGATCACAAAAGGTATAAGGACTACAAGGATAAACGTAAGATGTCTTGTTGTATTGTTGAAGAAGAAAATGACAGTGAATCAAGTGAGTCTGATGATTATGATGTAGAAGTTGTTTATGTTTCTATGAAAGATGATTCTGATGAAGATGAGAAAACTACACTTATTTCATATGTGAGTAAAGGTGATAGATGGATAATTGATTGTGGTTGCTCACATCACATGATTGGTGATAAAAGTAAGTTTGAAACCTTAAATCGTTACAAAGGTAGTAGTCTTAAGTTTGGTAATGATGTACCATGTCTTGTGAAAGGAAAAGGATCAATAAGATTGACTGATAAGATCATGTAACAATGCTTATTGGGTCGAAGGTCTTAACTATAATTTTTTGAGTTTTGCATAGTTGAACATTTCTAGTTACCAAGTTGGTTTTCATCATAAAAAGGCTAAGATATTTGATGCCACTAGTGAGCTAATTGGAAGTGGAGAACAAACAAGAGGTAATTTGTTATATCTAGACCTATCTCAAGAAACATGTTTGTTTGCACAATTTGATGATGCATGGTTATGGCATAAGAGGTTGTTTCATGTGAAATTTGATAATTTGGTAAGAATTAGTAAGATGAAAAGAGTAAGAGGTTTACCAAGATTGAAGAAACTTGATAATGTGATGTGTAAACAATGTCAATTGGGAAAAATGACAAAGTCTAGTCTCAAGAGCAAGACACATACTTCTGATGATATTTTGGAATTGGTTTATACTAACCTTTGTGGACCTATTGGTGTGCAAAGTTTATGTGGTGATAAATATTTCATTCTTTTTGTAGATGATTACTCTAGAATGATGACTATAATGTTTCTTAAGGAAAAATATGATGCCTTTTAGTTTTTTAAGTGCTATTTGGAAAAAGTTGAGAAAGAAACAAGTAAGATCTTGAAATGTATGAGATCTGACATATGAGGAGAGTTCATATCTAATGAGTTCAACATATTCTGTAATGATAGAGGAATTAAGAGACAGATGTCAGCACCATTGACAACTCCACAAAATGGTATAGTAGAGAGAAGAAATAGATCAATCATGGATTGTGCTAGAACACTAATGATAGAGAAGAATGTTGCACAAAAGTACTAGAGAGAAGTTGTAAGAACAAATTTTTATACCTTGAACTAAGTACAAATCAAGAAAGGTACAAATAATACACCTTTTGAATTATGGCATGGTTATGCACTTAATTTGAAATACTTTAAAGTCTTTGGAAGAAAATATTATATACTCAAGGACAATAGGAATGGAAAGTTTGATACTAAAAGTGATGAAGGCATATTCCTAGATTATTCCACTAAGAGAAAAGCTTACAAGTGTTTGAATTCTAACACTAACAAAGTTGTGGAAAATAAAAATGTTAGAGTTGATGAATATGTAGAAAACAATGAAATTGGATGCAAGCAGGAAATTGAAGATTACATATCTTTTGTATACATGGAAGAAGGAGAGGCTAGAAATTTATCTAAACCAAAAAATAATGTTGTCAAGCAATAGTAAGAGTCTTCCAAGTTACAACAAGAAGATGTCGAGCATCGGGAGGATGTTGTTGAGAAACAAGAGAGGAAGAAGAGATACAAAAATGAACCTGAAGATCAAGAGCAAGAAGAAAGGAGACGATAGCCTACTTTAGCATAGTATGTTAGAAGACATCATAAGATAGACCAAATCATTAGAAAAAAAGAATCTGGAGTTATGATAATAATTAAGTTGAAAAAACAAACATGCTTGTTATGTGAGTTTGAGCCTAAAACACTGAAAGGTTCTGTGGAGAATGAAGATTGGATTCAAGCCATGAATGAGGAAATTGAGCAAATAGAAAATAAAAAAACCTAGACACTAGTGCCTAGAACAAAGGACAAAAATGTTATTGGAACAAAGTGGGTATTCAGAAATAAGCTGAATGAATATGGAGAAGTCACAAAGAACAAAGCTAGATTGGTATGAAAAGGGTATGCACATGAAGAAGGCATTGACTATGAGGAGAAATTTTCCCTAGTTGCTAGATTGGAAGGAGTTAAAAATCTACTTTTATATATGCAGCTTACAAAGGATTCAAAGTGTATCAAATGAATGTCAAATCTGCATTTATGAATGGAATACTGGAAGAAGAAGTATACATTTAACAACCAGAAGGATTTTTTGATCCAACAAAGAAGAACATGGTTTGTAAACTACACAAAGAACTGTATGGATTGAAGCAATCTCCTAGAGCATGGTATGAGAGATTTCATAATTACTTGGTAAAGATTGGATTTGCAAGCACAAATGACAACAACAATATGTACTTGAAAATTGAAAAAGGTAAAGGGATATTGTTATCTAAAATATTTGTTGATGATATCATATTTGGAGGACAAGATGTCATATGCCAAACATTTTCAAATGTGATGCAAACTAAATTTGAGATGTCTATGTTTGGAGAGATCAAATTCTTTGTTAATTTGCAAGTTTATTAGATGGAGAAAGGTATCTACATTACACAATCTAAGTATATTGTTAAATTTTGTGAAGATCACTACAAATGTAATAGCACTCCTAATTGTATGTGTTTTCCAAATGCAATAATCTCTTGCATTTATATTGAGAACGAGCCAAGAAGAGATATGTCCCTTCATGGGACATGTCTATTCATTATTATGTAATTAATATAATGACAATTATGATTATATATACATACACACACACACACACACACAATATCTCTTGAGTATTATATTAATTTCTCTAATATTTACATAATAATAATATTTGTATAGATACATGCATATCTTTACTAGTATTGACTCATAGTACTTATCTAACTGAAGCTACAAAACATCAACACTTCATCTTAGCCAGGGATGATTAAACACATGATTAGGGTCAGAAGATATCATTTACCATGATATCAAAGATATGGTCTGACTAGGAATATCAAGTTGCACGATATTCACCATAACTCATATATTCATAATAATATCAAAGATATTGTTAAGCATGAATGTTGAATATGTCCTATGGGGGAGTATTATAATATTGTTAGAGTAGTATCATTTTGCATTTATGACTGTGTTTGTCATTGATGTCAACACATTGATTTTACTATAAATTAGCAGAGAAGCATAAAATATTTGAATGAGTGCATATGGAGAAATTCAGATGAGGTTATGTAATGTTGAGGACATGTTCCTTAGGGTGTCCTGATATTATGGTTAAGAGAACATACAAAAATTCAATTATTTATGTTAGTTATGAGTAATCTAGTGGAAATTGTATTATGTTAGTGTTCCTGTGAAGCAGCTTGTAATAATCAGATTATATCTCTAATAGGGATATAATCTAGACATGTGAAGATATAAAAAGGTTGAAAACATTGCACAGGTGACCTGGATGAGACAACATAGTCAGAGGTCGTACATGTGAAGATTTATTAAGTTTTTGAGCTGACAATTTTATGTGGTTATGAAAATATTATGCAATGTGTAATGTTTTATATTTTGTAATTGGTTAAGCTTAATTGGTTGACTCAATTATGAAATATTGTGCATGGTATAAAGGAAGAATTTTGTTCCTTGATTGATATGAGAAATGTAATATGTGAAGATGAGATAATGTGAATTAGTGATGTGAAGTGAGCAGATCTAGTACTGAGATCTGGTAAAGCATATTGGTGTAGTAGTGGCACAGACAAAGGAGAGAAAATAGGTTGATGACATTAGTAATTGTTGGTATTAATCTCTTCAAATGATATAGAGATCACTTGGATAGTTTTTTCAATGATCTTTCCCCTGAAGTTGTTTGGACAGTGGGTCCTTCTACCTTTCTTAAACTCCTAACAGGGTTATAATCTTTTAACAAGGTTTCAAAGTCTCCTAACAGGGGCTGATATGTATTGAATGTATTTCATAAGACTCCTAATAGAGTCCATCCTCTCAAAAGGAATTTTCATATTAGTACATCTTTTGTGGGTACCATCCCCACTGAGGTTTACTCTTTGATCAAGAGGCTCCCTAGTTAGCATATCTTGTGTCATTGTGTATGATTATCTTTTTATGGTTATTGTTTATGTTAATTACATGTTTTAGTCTAATAAGGTTATTAAAAGTTATTTTTAATAGATAACGGATTCACCTCCCCCTTTTAGTTATCTTGGTGGAATTTAATTTCTAACAATTGGTATCAAAGTGGCAGGTCCTTGAAAGAAAATTTTAACAGCTTAAAGAGATCTATGGTGAGTCATTTTAGAAAAGAAAGTCCTAAGTTTGATGGAGTTAATTATGACAACTGGAAAGGAAATATGAAGACACATCTACTATGTCTAGGACCAGGACATTGGTTCATTACAAAGAATGACAAGACTATCATTGAAGAAGATAAAATTAAAGACTACACAGGGCAAGAAAGAGATCTATTTATGTGTAACATACTTGCCAGAGAAGCACTTTTGTCAGCCCTTCCTGAAAATGAATACAGTTAGGTAAAAACTCTAAAGACATCTCATGAAATTTGGTTAGCTTAGGAATCTACTTTTGAAGGTGATAAACATGCTAAGAGAATCATATTACAAAATTGCATATGTTTATTTCAAGAAGAAAAGATTATGGAAGATGAATATGTTAGATGTTATATTGGTAGAATATCAGAGATTGTTGTAGGTATCAATGCTTGTGAAGGAAACAAGACTGAAGATGAAATCATATGGAAGGTCTTAAAAAATTTGACCCTAGTGTTTAAGCGGACAGCGTGGATGATTGAAAAAATCATACCTTGTATTGAAAAATTCACCAGAGAAACTCTTTTTGGAATATTAGAAGCAACAGAGATAGGTTTGAGACAATCTGGAGATTTGCTCAGAATTGAAACTGAATTCAGCACACTTAGTGTTCACCCTACTTTGTTAAGAAGTGAAAGTGTCAGTGGAGATTATGCTAGTAGTAGCAGATCTAAGACCGAAGAAGATAGAAAGATTGAATAAGGAATTTCCTTGCTTGTAAAAAAGAGAACCAGAAGGTAAAAAAATCTTTAAATGTTGGACATGTCAAGAATATGGTCATTTTCCATCTAAATGTCCTAAGAGAGTGAAGAAATATAAGAAGAACTTTAAGTCTAGAAGACCTAAACAATTTTACTATACTAATGATGAAGAATTTGAAGCTAGCATTGAGAATTCCTAAGTGAAAGTGATAACGAAAGTGATGATATAGGATTTTTTCCTAAAAAAGAAGAAAATTTTGAAACTGAAGTTAGAGAAGAAATTTTTTTAGTATCTCAAGTTGAAAAGAAAACTGATTGGATCATAGATAGTGGTTGTTCACATCATATGACTGGTGATATGAATTTTTTTATAAAGTTTAACAATTATGATGGAGGAATTGTTATAGTTGGGAACAATGCACCTTGCCAAATAAAAGGAATAGGATCTATTACTCTTGATGGAAAGACTAACATTGATAATGTTTACTTTGTGGATGGATTGAAACATAATCTTCTAAGTGTTGGGTAGCTAGTTGACAAGGGATATCAAGTTTGGTTTACTAAGAAGACTTGTATGATCAAGGATAAGAATGGTAAGATGATTGGAACATGAGTAAGAACCAGAGGTAATGTATTTTAGTTGAATCCTACTGAGATGATATGTTTGATTACTAAAATTAATGACAATTGGTTATGGCACAAAAGCTTTTTTCACATGAACTTTGAT
Source organism: Chamaecyparis obtusa (assembly GCA_027943335.1). Lineage (NCBI taxonomy): Eukaryota > Viridiplantae > Streptophyta > Pinopsida > Cupressales > Cupressaceae > Chamaecyparis > Chamaecyparis obtusa. The sequence goes on from BSBK01007320.1 coordinate 1,251,647, forward strand.
AACATTGTGAAAGAAAGTACCACATTTTTAGTAATATATTTGCCTAAAATTATGAAACCTACTAACATGTTATGCAAAGAATGTGTTATGGCAAAGAAGAAAAAAATATCTTTTTCCAGTAAGAAATTCACCACAATAGCAAAATTGGAAATTGTTCATACAGATCTGAGTGGTCCCACAAGGACTAGAGGATTCTATGGTGAAAGGTATTTTATGATTCTTGTTGATGATTTTACAAGAATGATGTGGGTAGCATTTCTTAAAGAAAAATTAGAAGCATTTGATAAGTTTAGATTGCTTAAGAACAAAGTTGAGAATGAATCATGAATGAAGATTAAATGTTTAAGATCTGATAGAGGTGGAGAATTTACTTAAAAAGAATTTGATACTTTTTGTGAAGTGAATGGTATCAAGAGACAACTCTCGGCCCCTAGAACACCTGAGTAGAATGGTATTGCTGAAAGAAGAAACAGATCAGTAACTGAGGCAACAAGATCTATGTTGTTTGAGAATGATATAGCGAAGACATTTTGGAGAGAAGCAGTGAATACAATAGTATATACAATGAATATAATAAAAATCAGAGAAGATACAGACAAGACTCCTTATGAATTATGGTTTGGACATGCACCATCAGTAAAATATTTTAGAATCTTTGGAAGTAAGTGTTATATTAAGAGAGATGATGACATTGGTAAGTTTGATTTGAGAAGTGATGAAGGTATATTTCTTTGTTATTCATTGAAAATAAAATATTATAGATGTTATAACAAGAGAACTAAGACTATTGTTAAAAGCAAAAATGTTAAAGTGGATGAGAAGTTCATAATTCAGGAAAGAATACTTGATTATGATTCAAATGAGGAAGTTTGTCCTAAAATTGATCAAAAAAATCTTGAATTATTTTATGAAACTGACAATGATTTGCAGAATGAGATTCATGTTGAGGAACCTAGAGAAGAACTGAGACTAGATCCTAGAATTGAAGCAAGAATTGAGACAATAACACCTAATTATAATTTGATAAGGAGTCATCCTACTAATCAGATTATTGGGAGCAAAGAAAAGGGAGTTATGACAAGAAATAAGGTACAAGGAGAACTATGTTTGATTTCTCAAATTGAACCTAAGACTACTGATGAAGCTTGTAAAGATAAAAATTGGATTCAAGCAATGAAGGAAGAATTAGATTAGATAGAAAAGAATAATACTTGGAAATTGGTCCCTAGACCTAAGGTCAAAAATATTATAGGAACTAAATGGGTTTTCAGAAACAAGTTGAATGAACAAGGTGAAGTTGTAAGAAACAAAGAAAGATTGGTATGTAAAGGATACTCATAGAAATAAGGAATTGATTATGAAGAAACATTGCACCTGTTGCAAGAATTGAAGTAGTGAGAATTTTTTTAGCCTATGCAGCTTATAAGAAATTCAAAGTATATCAGATGGATGTGAAGTCGACTTTTCTGAATGGATAATTGGAAGAAGTCTACATTGAGCAGCTTGAAGGTTTTCCTTTGACTCAAGAAGGAGAAATGGTATGTAAACTAAAAAAATCTTTATATGGACTAAAACAAGCACCTAGAACCTGGTATGCAAGATTGGACAAATATTTGGTAAAATTTGGATTTTCTAAAGGCACCACAGATAGTAATTTGTATCTAAAATAAATTGAGAATGGTTTATTGGTTGTATTTTTTTTGTTTTGATGATATAATCTTTGGAGGTGAAGATGAAGAAAGTGATACATTTTTTGATGAAATGAAGACATAATTTGAGATTAGCATGATTGGAGAAATGAAATTTTTCCTAGGATTACAGATTGTGCAAAACAGTGATGGTATTTTCTTATCTCAGACTAAGTATTTGAAAGACTTATTGCAGAGATTTGGTTTGTAACATTGTAAGCCTGTTGGTACACCTATGGTAACTGGCCATAAGATATCTAGCACAAATGAGACCCCTGGAATTGAACAAATAAATTATAGATCTATGATTGGAGGTTTGAAATATTTAACTCATACAAGACTAGATATATCACATGAAGTTGGGATTGTTGCAAGATTTCAATCTAATCCTAAAGAATCATACTATGCAATAGTAAAAAGAATATTTTGGTATTTGAAAGGCACAACTGACTATGTATTGTGGTATGATAAATCAAATGATTTTACCCTATGTGCATATACAGATGTAGATTGGGGAGGTAGTGTGGATGAAAAAAAGAGTACAAGTGGTGGAGCACTTTTTCTTGGAGGAAGATTGGTTTCTTGGCTAAGAAAGAAACATAATTGTATCTCACAGAGCATAGCAGAAGTAGATATGTAGCAGTAAAAAATAATTGTAACTAGATAATATAGATGAAACAAATGTTGAATGATATTGGAATCAAATTCAATGAGCCTATTATCATACACTATGATAACACCAGTATAGTAAGTATGTCTAAAAATATTGTGTTATATTCTAACACAAAATATATAGAGATCAAATATCATGATGTAAGAGAGAAAGTTGCAGAAAAAGAAATCAGACTTGAGTATATCAGTACAAAGGAGAAGATTGAAGATATATTTACAAAACCCTTACCTAAAGATACATTTGACTATTTGAGAGGTGTGCTTGAGGTTATGCCCCAACCTACTCTTGAGTAATGATGCAGAAAGTTGTATCAATCCAGTGGTACAAGAGCACTATTTTTCTGGACTGTATGTTGATGCTTCCTCTATGGGGGAGTATATGTTTTGAGCTAAGTCATGAAGGACTCTTTTGATAAAAGGTATCTTTAGATAGTGTCTTTGTACATTTGAGTTGACATTGGATTGACTTAGTGATGTTTACTTTGTCATTGATGTCAATGGGGGAGAAGGATATACATGAAAAACATTTGATGATTGATGAAGAGGATTTTAAAAAGTAAAGTATTGAGGTGAAGGATACATCTAATGATTTGATGATTGATGAAGAGGATTTGAAAAGATAATACAGAACAATAGAGTTGCACTTTGGTATTCATGGAACTTCAATATTTTTCATCTAGGTTGCCATCAATGCTAATGGGGGAGATTGTTAAGCATGAATGTTGAATATGTCCTATGGGGGATTATTCTAGCATTTTTAGAGTAGTATCATGTTGCATTCATGACTGTGTTTGTCATTGATGTCAACAAATTGAATTTCTTGGAAATTAGCAGAGAAGCAGACAGTGTTTTAATTAGCGCACATGGAGAAATTTAGATGAGGTTATGTGATGTTGAGGACATGTTCCATATGGTGTCCTGATATTAAGGTTAAGAGCGTGTACAAAAAATTAATTATTTATGTCAGTTATGATTAATCTAGTGGAAACTTTATTTTGTGAGTGTTCTTGTGAAGCAGCTTGTAATAATCAGATTATATCTCCTAACATGGATAGAATCTGGACATGTGAAGTTATACAAAGGTTGAATACATTACAGAGGTGACCTGGATGAGACAACATAGTCAAAGGTCACACGTGTGAAGATTTATTAAGTTTGTGAGCCGACAGTTTTATGTGGTTATGAAAATATTATGTAATGTGTAATGTTTTATATTTTGTAATTGGTTAAGCTTAATTGGCCAACTCAATTATGAGATATTGTGCATGTTATAAAGGAAGAATTATTTTCCTTGATTGATATGATAAATGTAATATGTGAAGAGGAGATAATGCAAATTAGTGATGCAAGGTGAGAAGATCTGGTACTGAGATCTAGTAAAGCATTTTGGTGTGGTAGTGGCATAGAAAATGGAGAGAAGATAAGTTGTTGAGATCAGTAATTGTTGGTGTATCATCAAAAAATGGAAGCACTTCCATTTAGGACTAGTTTAGCCCTCTGATTAAGTGGTTTGGGTTCATGTCAAACACCTTGAATGGGTCTTTGAATTGGATCTATTTTTTTCCCCTATCCTGCCCTATTTTCCACTTCTTTCCTACCTATTTCTATTATCTTGCTCTGAGATTTTGAGGTTCTTGATCTCAGGGTCAAGGTCGACCTTGACCCTGACCTAGGTCAAGGTCAACCTCGACCTTGACCTAGGTTAGGGTCAATCTCAACCCTAAACCAGGGTCTAAATTTCAAATTCTAAAGATTTCTGGATGTTGAGGTTCATAAAGAATTCTTTCTCGCTTTCGAGTCAGCTATTTTGGGCTTCGAAATGGTGACTCTTAAAATCTATTTAATTTAGGTCCACTACAAGGGGTATGAGCCTAATGGGAATTTATTTCTCATATGTCAGCCTCTCTAGAAGTTTGTGTCCTAGACTAGTATATAAGGAAGCCTTCTCCTCTCATTTCAAATCATCAAAAAGTAAGCAAGAAAAGGAGAGAAGGAAAGAAAAGGAAGAAATCATCTATTTCCAAGTAATCATCTATATTCAAGCACTCAAGTATTCAAGCATTCAAGATTCAATTCATCAAGGAGATCCATTGGTATCCATTGAAGAATTAAAGCTCTATGGAGCCCTCTTGTTGAAGATTTCTCCATCCATATCCATTCAAGCTTCTTCCTATTCCAAGATCCATTCAAGATTGGTTTTGAAGATCTAAATGCAATTGATTTGAGACATCCTACATCCTACAATTCTACATCCATTTGGAGCATCCATACTTGTGGATTCAAGGATTTGAATCCTCCACAAGGGTTTCAACATAAGAAAGGTGAATTGTTCCATTTACTTTGTTTATTACTGCAATTTCAATTCTATTTCAAGGCTAATTCTAAAACTAGGGTTTGACTAAGGCAAACCCCTCATCCAAATAAAAAAACCATTTTTCTTGTAGGTATAGGTGCGGAACAACAAATTACAGAGCAAATTCAGATACCCTTTTCAAAAAAATTTCAAGATCCATAAACAGATTTTCTGTTGGAGAAGTGCAGGTCAAGGTCAACATAAAGGTGTCAAGGTCGACCTGGCTCAGGAAAGAAAAATATTTCTGGGTTTTCTCTATCTCTATGTTTCTATTCTAAATCTGGTTGCAGGATTTCTAGAAATTTAGTACAGACACCAGAGAACAACAATTTCTAGATCTGCTACATTTTAAGGTAAGTGTTTCATTTTATTCTAATCTTTCTGATTTATTTTTTTACTTCATAACTAAGAAATTATAACCCCTTTTCCCTCTTTATCCATAACTAGTTGATTCATTTTTGCGTTGATCATCTCCTTTCAGTTAACCAATTGGGATCTCCTTGTCTTGGATTAGGAGGTAATATATGTCCACGACATTTTCCACACATAACCACACTCACCCATAGATATAAAAATATATACATCCAAATATATATATTTTTTATATCTTACATTTTGGTGAACCCGTGATAGACAACTCTTTCTTTTTGGTGTTGGATGCTTTGCCTCTTTTCCTTAAGATTTGTGTAGATTAGTTTTATTTTATGCTCTTGCATTTTAAAATACAAAAACAAAACAAAATCAACGTACTCATCAGAATACAAAAATATTTCTTGTATTTCATTTACTATGAATATTCTTAAGATGCTTTGGTGTGTGGCTATTTTCCTCATTATTTTCCTCTTAGTATCTCTTTATAGTACTTATGATGTTTATGAGTGTATCATCCATTTTATTATGTTTGTCACTCTTCATGTTTCACTTGCTTATGCTATTATGAGATTGGCTAATACTAGCCTTCCTACTTTCAAAACTTTCATTAAGCATTTGTGTGGTGGACTTATTGCTCTTTTGGATTATGTGAAGAATTTGGTAGATGATACACCATTTCCTAATCTTCCTAATCCTAATTGTATCCTTCCTAATATAGTTCCTAATCTTCCTAATCCTAATCATATCCTTCCTAATCCAATTCTTAATATTCCCATTCCCATTTCTCTGTCTACTATTCCTAGTTCTTCCCACACTTATGATGGGGCTCAAACTATGGTTCATGATGCAGATGTGCAAGAATTATTTGATTTACCTTCCCCTTCTTATTTGATCCATGATGATAGTAAAGGGAAGAGAAAAGAAACTTCTTCTAAACCTATCATTCCACCTTACACAACATTTTCTCATAATCACCGTAAACAATCACCTCCTGCAGAAGCTTCACAAGATATGTACACTACAAGATATAATATGATGGCTAAAAAAGGTTATAAGGGTTTAGGTCTTGGTGTTAATGAACAAGGTTAAATATTTGGTTCATCTATCCCCTAAATAAGATATGTGTGGTCTTGGATTTCCACTATCTCAATCTAAAGTAGTTTATTCTTATCGTCACCCTCCTCTTCATGTTCTTCTTCGAACACCTTCCTTAGATTACTCTGATACTCCTCAAGATGTGGATAAGAAGGTGTATGTTCAGTTAATGAATTCTAAGAAATAAATCTTTAAACCTATGCCGAAAGATGCTCTCTCCAAGTACAAATGTCCCTTTCACTATAGTAATACACATTTACTTTCTGATTGTGTTCACTTCAAGATGTATGTTAGAGAAAGAGCTTCTTTAGGAATTATATCTCACTCTCGTGTGGTTTTACAATTTCTTCATAATTTCCATACAGGGAATACCCCTCATTCTTCTATAATATAGATCTTTTCTCCTCTTGTCTCTTGACTAGGGGGCAAGAGGTATTTCTTCCAATTTTCTAGGATCTATTATGCTCTTAGCATGTATTTTATTTTGAGCTTAATTGGTTATTCTTTCTATATTTTATCCCTATGGTTTTGTATTATGATATATTTCCTTTTCTCATAATCATCCATAGTTCTCTTCTAGTATTCATATTATCTTTTCTAAAGACATTTTTTGGCAAAGATATCCCTTGCTTTCATTCCTAGGGGGCAAGGTTTTTTTCTTTTTTCTCTCTATCTAGGGATCTCCTTTCCTTAGCTTAATGGCATTTGTTTATTCTGCATCATTATTTCCTTATACTGACTAATGTTTTGGCTATGGATATCCTTTTATGTGAGAGGTTGTTGTCCTAAGTCATCACCTCTTCTTTATTTTGCAAATTATGTTCTTTATAAACTCTTGGCCTTGCTTTGGGTTAGAGTTTGATTCCTTTGTTCCAATATTCCCTTCCTCTTGATCACAGGGGGCTTGATGATTGAATCTTTGATCCCTCTTTTCTTTACTTTGAAAGATGATATTTTATCCAAAGCACTCCTCTATGGTGGAGATCTTGTCGATAAGATCTCTTTCTCTTTGAGGATCCTTTTTCCATGAGTGACATATTATTTTTCACGATTATTTGATGTAAGGGTCAATACCCTTTGCTAAGAATATAGTGTACATTGTTGTTAACAAGATATCTCCTTACTTTGTGAAGTAGGTATCCTCCTCTTCCTTATCATGTCTATTAGGTAGCCATGATAAGGAGGGGGGCATATATAGGGTCTTAGTTTACTATAGTTTTTATTTTGTAACATACTAAATCCTCGAAAGGTAACACACATAAGTTGCTAAATCCTGAAGAGACACACATTTTCAATTTCCAATATGCTAAATCCTTGAAAGGTAATGCACATAAGTTGCTAAATATTGAAGAGACATGCATTTTTAATTTCAAATATGCTAAATCCTCAAAAGGTAACACACATAAGTTTCTAAATCCTGAAGAGACATGCATTTTATATTCCATAGTGATACAAGAATGTGGATCTATGGGTATTCTAAAAGCCAACAAAAGATAAATTACAACTACAAAGCATAGTTTATGGGTGAACTATTAGGTTTGGTTTCCTGTTGGGCTCTCCCTCCTTTGTGATTCATGGTAAGGTGGGCATTTACTAGGTGAGGTAATCACACCCTCTTCTCTTTCTTTTTTCTAGTGATGTCTCTCTTATTGTACTCTTGGGGTTGACAAAGACTTGAGTCCCTGGGGGCTTGAGGATTTCTTTGTCCCTTTGATTTCAATAAGATTTTATTTTTCTATGTGATCTTCTTTACAAAGAGTTTGCATCAAGTCCATACTCTTGCTAAAGTGGGAGCTAAATGTATCATCAAAAAATGGAATCACTACCATTTAGGACTAGTTTAACCATCTGAGTAATTGGTTTGGGGTCATGTCAAATGCCTTGAATGGGTTTTTGACTTGGATCTGGTCTTTTCCCCTATCCTACCCTATTTTCCACTTCTTTCCTACCTATTTCTAGTGAGATTTTGAGGTTCTTGATCTCAGGGTCAAGGTCAACCTTTTGGGTCAAGGTCAACCTCGATCCTGACCTAGGTCAGGGTCAACCTCAAACCTAACCCAGCATCTAAATTTCAAATTCTAAAGACTTCCAAATGTTAGGGTTCGGAAAGAAATTTTTCCCACTTCTGGATCGATTGTTTCGGGCTTTGAAATGGTGACTCTTAAGAGGCATTTAATTTAGGTCCACTCCTAGGGGTGTGAGCCTAATGGGAATTTATTTCTCATATGTCGACCTCTCTAGAAATTTGTGTCCAAGACTAGTATATAAGGAAGCCTTCTCCTCTCATTTCAAATCATCAAAAAGAAAGCAAGAAAAGAAGGAGAGAAGGAAAGAAAAGGAAACAATCATCTATTTCCAAGAAATCATCTATATTCAAGCACTCAAGTATTCAAGCATTCAAGATTCAATTCATCAAGGAGATCCATTGGTAACCATTAAAGAATTCAAGCTCTATGGAGCCCTCTTGTTGAAGATTTCTCCAACCATATCCATTCAAGCTTCTTCCTATTCCAAGATCCATTCAAGATTTTTGTTGAAGATCTAAATGCAATTGATTTGAGACATCCTACATCCTACAATTCTACATCCATTTGGAGCATTCATACTTGTGGATTCAAGGATTTGAATCCCCCACAAGGGTTTCAACATAAGTAAGGTGAATTTTTGCATTTACTTTGTTTATTACTACAATTTCAATTCTATTTCAAGGTTAATTCCAAAACTAAGGTTTGACCAAGGAAAACCCATCATCCAAACAAAAAAAACCCTTTTTTCTTATAGGTATAGGTGCAGAAAAATGAATTACATAGTAGATTCGGATACCTTTTTTGGCAAACTTTCAAGATCTGTGAACAGATTTCCCATCAAAGAAGTGCAGATCAAGGTTGACATAAAGGGGTCAGGATCGACCTAGCTCAGAAAAGAAAAAGATTTCTGGTTTTCTCTGTCTTTGTGTTTCTGTTCCAGATCCAGTTATAGAATTTCTATAAATTCAGTACAGACACCATAAAACAACAATTTCTAGATCTGCTACATTTAAAGGTAAGTGTTTCATTTTATCCTCATCTTTCTGATTTATTGTTTTACTTTATAATTAATAAATTAGAATCCCTTTTCCCTCTTTATCCATAACTAGTTGATTCATTTTTGTGTTGATCATCTCCTTTCGATTAATCAATTGGGATCTCATTGTCTTTGATTAGGAGGTAATATATGTCCACCACATTTTCCACACATAACCACACTCCTATATATATATATATATATATATATATATATATATATATATATATATATATATATATATATATATATATATATATATATATATATATATATATATATATATATATATATATATATATATATATATATATATATATATATATATATATATATATATCTTATAGTTGGTATTATTCTATTTAGATAATACAGAGATCAGTTGGATAGTGTGTTTAGTGATCTTGCCCCTGAAGTTGTTTGGATAGTGGGTTCTTCTACCTTCCTTAAACTCCTAATAGGGTTAGAATCTTTTAACAAGGATTCAAAGTCTCCTAACAGGTATTGATATGTACTGAATGTATTTCATAAGGCTCCTAATAGATCCCATCCACTGACAAAGAATTTTCATATTAGTACATCTTTTGTGGGTACCATCCCCACTGGGGTTTACTCTCTGATCAAGAGGTTCCCTAGTTAACATATCTTGTGTCATTGCATATGATTATCTTTATATGGTTTTTGTTTATGTTGATTACATGTTTTAGATCTAATAAGGTTATTAAAAGTTGTTTTTATCAAATAATTGATTCACCCCCCTGTTAGGCCATTTTCTTGTCATAGCAAAAATCCTTTGAAAATGGCCTCTTCCATGCAAATTTTGAAGTTATCCCACCCTGCTACAACATAGTTTTAATGTGCGAAGAAGATCCACATGGTTTTATGATTTGTGCTCTTGGCCCTATGTCCTTCATGTTGTCACCTTGCTCCAGTTCAGATTACATCTCCTAAATTGTGAAACCCAGGGAGATATTCAAGTTTTAAGATTTGCAGGAAATAGTCTCAGAATCTACCCAGTGTCAAAAACCCACAATGTTTTTTTTGAATACCTTGGATGTTTTCGATCTTTCGCTAAAAACCCTGTGTGTTTTTGACCTTGCATTTCTTCTCTTTTGTCGGCACTCCTTGTTCATCGGTCTTAAGTGCGCAAGTGTGATGGTTGGTGGGGCCAGACTCTTCAAGCGGCAAAGGGAGGAGATCGACGATCAGCGTATGAGCGTAAGGAATATTCCATGCTCATGAGATCATACGCCTGCCATTGATCTCATTTGTCTCAAACGTATCTTTGGTGGTGGTCCCGCTACTAGCTGAGCTGACTTGGTGGTATCTCATTGGTCCACGGGTGTATGAAGTGGAGTGTTGTCAGTGGGACCGGTCTTCTTGGCATTCAGGCAGATTAAAGTTTAGTTTAATCTTGTGGCTGTCATTATACCATTAATGAAACATGCTCAACCTTTAATGCAGTGGTATAGCGACAGCCATTGATTCTCATAAGGGAGGTAGGTGGGTCTGTTGACACGTATGAACAGTTGGTGCTATTTTATTTGTCCATGTATTTGCACAGTGGCTTGTTGTTAGTGGGACCTAGTTTTCGGATGTGTCAGTGGGTCCTAATCCTGTCAGTTAATCGATGAATGGCATATAATCTCATCGAGTGTGTTAGAGGCTTAAGATCTTGTGATGGCCATTGATTTTGTATCTTGTCAGAGGGTTGTTAGGGCTGGGGGAAGATTCTTCATTCGACAGAGGGCGTGAGATTTGATAAAATCTTGGAAGTCTTTGTGAACTTGAGACAGCCGTCAATTTTCTTGTGTGGGCTCAGTTGAATTTCTTGGTGTCTTTGGTAGTTGTGATAAAATGTTTAGCAGCCTGAAAAATTTTCTTCCTTTTCACTGGTTCACATAATTTTTTGGCGGTGCCCTAGTTTATTTGGCAATTCAGTGAATAGTGGTCGTGTGATCGCTAAGTTTTTTAGCGATGGTGGAAAGTATTTCAGAAATTGGTAGAAGTTCTTCAGTTGCCAGTTCGCCAAATAAACTGGGGCCACTTGCTCGGTTCTGATTGGCCGATGAGTGTCGAGCTAGATGTTGTCAGTGGGGCCATAGTTTTTAAAGGAAGTAGAGCGTCTGCAAGTCTATGAAGATCATGTGGTTGTTGTTATACCGCTGAGGTGAGATGCTTGACTTTTAGCATCGTGGTGTAACGATGACCGTCGATTTTGTTTAAAGAAATATAAAGCGTGTGGAGCCTGCAAATTTTTAAAAAGGAGTATCGTCATTGCAGAGTTAAGGTGGTCCATGGTGCTGATGCTACTGATGTGTTTGATTTTGAATGGTTTTTGACTGCCAACGGGACCGAGGACTTTTCAGCAGGGTATGTGATCAGCATTGTGCGGCTAAGTGATTACGGTCGCATGATTGCAAGGGTTCATAGGGTGCCATGCAATCATGTGACTAAGCATAAATGTAAACCAGGTTTCCTTTTAAACCTGTGAAAAGAAAAGGATTTGAAGGTGCTGATATAAAGTTGATCCCAGTTTAAATTGTGACCGCCGATTTACTTCTGGCGCCATGAATGTGACCATTTGAACTTGCAAAGAGTTCTTATGACAGGAGGTACCAAAATTGATGGTTTTAGTGGCCTGATTAGATTTGTTTGGTGGCACTTGCTGTTGCAATGTGGTCGAGGGTGTTCTTTGATCGTCTGCAGGGTTTGTATTGTGTGTTTTTGAGCTCAAGAAGATTTTTGTAGGTGGTGATTTGTAATGGTTTTAATGCTTTTCTAGTGGATTTCTTACTGGTTTGATGGTGGTAGGTGTTGCGATCTAGCTTAAGAGTCATGTTCATCAATGGCATGATGTTTTGTACCTGACAATGAATGTTGGTGGTGTGTCACATGTTCGCATAACCCTTTTCTTGGCTATGCGATCATGCGACAACCCTTATTTTGCAAGGTTTTCTGGTAGTTGGCCGGTTGTGATGAGTGTGGTAGCTTAGTAGCAGTTGTGATGATGATGTTGAAGATCTATGTGGCTGTCCTGATCTGATCTTGCTTCCTAGGTTTCCATGATGAGTTAAATGCACTGATCTATTCTTTTTGCAGGCGGCTAGGGTTTGGTGTATGTCAGAAATCTCCATGCTAAGTACACGTGAAGTTTTTCAACTGGCTCTAGCTTTGAAGTTGATCTTCCTGCAGCAAGAAATCATTTTAACATGTCATCATAGTTGTCCTATGGTGATAAAACCAATGCAAATGTACATCAAATTTTACCTAATTTTCTTGTTGGGTTTCTAGGCTTCTCTACAATCTTTCATTTCTTGTTGTACTGGGTTGTTGCAGACTTAATTTTTGCCCTAATGATTGGTAGCTTGTTGCAATCCTTGTTCCTATAAAAGGATTTTCATGATCATTAGGAGGGGTTTTGAATTTTGTCAGTTCCAGTGGTTCCAATTTTTGGTTCCATGAGTGATTTCTTCATGTAAACATTTTCATCCTGGTTGTATCAACATTAGGGAAAAATCTCATGTATCTTTTGCATATTGTCTATGGTGTTTTCTGAATCAACTTGTAATACAGAGATTTGAATCCACATACTTAATAAAGTTTCTCATTCTTGGATCTCTCCTTTAGTTGTTCTTAATGAATTCTGAGTTTTCTAGCTCATTGCATTTGGTTGCTTATGTATATGTTTCATCTCTCAGCCTTGATTTAGAATCAGGTTAAAAGTCTTTGAGTGAAGCATAGATTCATTTGGTTCAATCAGTAAGGATACTTGTAAGTAGTGTAAGAGATGTTTAACTATGTTTATGGCTTGGATTCTCAGATGAATCTAGTAGTTGTCCTTGTGTTCCATGTTCACTTTAGGTATGATGCCCAATGGATAAGGCACTGATCTTAAGCTAGTATCCCTGTGCTGATGCAATGTGTTGCATGGTTGTCTGCATCCTACAAGAAACCTAATTATATTTAATATCTCCAATCCTACAATCCCTCATAGTCTTGAGGTCACAAGGCCATTTTATACCCAATAGCAATTGAGATTCAATGAATGTCTGGTTAACATTTAGTAGTCTCTTGCTATCATCTGCTTTGTTTAATCTAGTCCAAAGTCTTAAAATGCCATAAGTTACTAGATTAGGTGCACCCACCATGGTTTTGCAGAGCCAAAAGTGAAGAGGGCAGTCTTGTCCCTATAGTTGGTCCAGTTGTCTTGCAGAGCTTTCACACTTGGAGCTAACCACTCCTAACATCAGTCTCAAGGCATATTGGCAGCTCTAAGTGGCATAGGCATTTTTGAACACCAACAAGATGGTGACTCTGTTGGGGAGAACAACAATGAAGAAGTATATCTATTAAGATCTTTGGTCAGGCTTGTATTGTTATATTCAAAATCTTTTGTTGACTAGATTGATTTGCCCATCCAAGTCACCAACAAGATGGCAACTCTGCTGGGGAGAGTCTAGAAAAGAGTCAGAAATAAAAATAAAGCATTTTCTGATATTTTCTCACTATGTGTTGAGTGGCGGCTCTGATTTCTCTATTTGATCAGTGCATCTTTTGATAAATAGTTCATGTTTACTTGATGGAGTTTTGGTTGACTGAAATAAGAAACATAAAGACAAGTGAAACATTTTTCCTCTTCAAGGAGGTGGTGACTCTACAAAGAAAAAAACCTGATGGAGCTGCATGGTGAGCTCTAGATCTACCCTACCTTCCAGTCAACAGGCTCCTCTTTCAAGTATTCCAGGTATTCTTTTGTTGAAAATGTTTCCCTATCAAGTGTTTAGCATTGTTGTAAAGGGATAAGAAGTGGTGGGCAGTTCCTTATGGAAGAATATAGGTCCTTTTGTTTTGATGGCATTGAAGGTGCCTCTAATAAGTTCTTTACTAAGGATGGGTATGAGGACAATAATGAAGATTAGACATAAGAAACTAGTGTCTCTGTTGATCCCACCATGAGTGATAAGGACTATGAAAATCTTCTTGTCAAGATTGCTACTCTTAAGAAGAAGATTGCAGAGAGCAATGCTGAGATCTAACAGTTAGAGGAGGACAAGAGATTACTAGGAATGGTGGTTTCTTATGATGATCATGAGGAGGCCAGTGTCTCTGATGTTGAGTCTCATTATGCAGAAAGTATTGACTATGAAGTTGACATTGAGGTCAATGCATATGAGAGTGCTGAAGATGAATCTGAATTTGATAATATTTCTAGTTTGTCTACAGATTTTTCTTCTGTTCAATATCAGAGGGTAGTCTTCTTGTCCTGGTTTGATGATGTTCTATGTGAAGAGGAGAATATTGAATATGATGTAGATGATGATTCCTGCATAGATTGCTTCACACAAAATGATCTAAGGCCAGAAATGTGTATCCTTGTTCCTAAAAGGGATGATATTTGTAGCATTGAGGGTGAGGTTGAGGGAGATGATATCAAAGCCCAAAGTCCATTAAGTAGTAAAAATATATCAACACTCTTGGCTGATGAATTCCAAAGGTATGCACCTTGTGAGGACTTTAATTTACAACTCCCTTGTGATATAGTCTTTGACACTGATAATGAGGCTAGTGTTCAGAGTGATCTTGATGACCCATGTATATAGAATACCCCCTCTGGTAGTGACTCTACATAAGAAGAGGTTGAAGGCCATGACAGTGTGTTGTCCTGTTATGAAGATTGTTTTAGTGAACAAGTTTCTTGTTCATACTCTTTTCCTCCATTTGCCAAATATGATAGTGAAGAAAACCTTCACTTGGTTCATGATCCATCAAATGAGGATGTCATGGTTGAACCAAGTTGCTCAGTGGCTGAGGCAATGCATGAAGGTAAATTAGAGGATCCAATTCCTTTTCAGCCAGGTAATTTTATGGTAATCCATGATGCTCAACATGTTCTATTTTTTGATGCATTACTAGATGAAAATTATATTTGTTCCAGTCGTCAAGGAGAAGTAGATGATGTTCCCTACTTCTTGGAATATGAATATGAGTGTAACATTCATGACTGAAAAAGCATGGGTAGTGATTAGTGCATTTTTATTTTTTAGCCCATGAATATTCACATATGTTTGCAGTAGAATGGTGAAGAAATTTTCAGACTTGGGGTCACATATGTGGATGAAAACTAGATTTTTGATGCAGGAGGGTCTCTAATTTTCTTTTGGTGGCCTGGGGCCATCAAGTAAATTTGTAAAGTTTTGATCTTGTAAATCTTGTAAATATTCTTCCCTTCCTATCGTGTGTTTCCTTTCCTAGTTCGGTTGCCAATTTTTTGAGGTCCCTTCCTTTTTGTCTTGTGGGTGGTCTGCTTCCCCTAGAGATCTGAATCCTTGCCATGCCTACAAGAGCCATGCATCCCCAACTAGAGCCACTATTAGGCCATTTTTCTATCATAGAAAAAATCCTTTAAAAATGGCCTCTTCCATGCAAATTTTGAAGTTATCCCACCCTGCTGCAACATAGTTTTAATGTGCGAAGAAGATCCACATGGTTTTATGATTTGCACTCTTGGCCCTGTGTACTTCATGTTGTCACCTTGGTCCAGTTCATATTGCATCTCCTAAATCATAAAACCCAGAGAGATATTCAAGTTTTAAGGTCTGCAGGAAATAGTCTCAGAATCTGCCCAGTGTCGAAAACCCACAATGTTTTTTTTGAATACCTTGGATGTTTTCAATCTTTAGCTGAAAACCCTATGTGTATTCAACCTTGCATTTCTTCTCTTTAGCTGGCATTCCTTGTTCGTCAGTCTTAAGTGCACAAGTGCGATGGTTGGTGGGGCTAGATTCTTCAAGCGGCAGAGGGAGGAGATTGATGGTCGACGTATGAGCGTAAGGAATATTCCATGCTCATGAGATCATGCACCTGTTGTTGATCTCATTTGTCTCAAATGTATCTTTGGTGGTGGTCCCGCTGCTAGGTGAGCTGACTTGGTGGTATCTCATTGGTCCACGGGAGTATGAAGTGGAGTGTTGTCAGTGGGACCGGTCTTCTTGGCATTCAGGCAGATTAAAGTTCAGTTTAATCTTGTGGCTGTCATTATACCATTAATGAAACATGCTCAACCTTTAATGCAGCGGTATAGTGATAGCCATTGATTCTCATAAGGGAGGTAGGTGGGTTCGTTGACATGTATGCACAATTGGTGCTATTTTATTCATCCATGTATTTGCACAGTGGCTTGTTGTCAGTGGGACCTAGTTTCTAGATGTGTTAGTGGGTCCTGATCATGTCAGTTAATTGACGAAGGGTGTATAATCTCATTGAGTGTGTCAGAGGCTTAAGATCTTGCAATGGCCGTTGATTTTGTATCTTGTCAGAGGGTTGTAAGGGCTGGGGGAAGATTATTGATCTGACGGTGGGCGTGAAATCTGATAAAATCTTGGAAGTCTTTATGAACTTGAGACGGCCGTCGATCTTCATGTGTGGGCTCAGTTGAATTTCTTGGTGTCTTTGGTAGTTGTGATAAAATGTTTAGCAGCCTGACAAATTTTATTCCTGTTTGCTAGTTCGCGTAATGTTTTGGCATTGCCCCAGTTTATTTGGTGATTCAGTGAATAGTGGTCGTATGATCAATAAGTTTTTTAGCAATGGTGGAAAGTATTTTGCGAATTGGCAGAAGTTCTTCGATCGCCAGTTCGCTAGATAAACTGGGGCCACTTGCTCGGTTTTGATTGGCCGGTGAGCGTTGAGCTGGA
This sequence comes from Chamaecyparis obtusa, assembly GCA_027943335.1. Lineage (NCBI taxonomy): Eukaryota > Viridiplantae > Streptophyta > Pinopsida > Cupressales > Cupressaceae > Chamaecyparis > Chamaecyparis obtusa. Next base: position 1,268,587 of record BSBK01007320.1, read on the forward strand.
TGTTGTCAGTGGGGCCGTAGTTTTTAAAGGAAGTAGAGCATCTGAATGTCTGTGAAGATCATGTGGTTGTCGTTATACCGCTGAGGTGAGATGCTCAACTTTTAGCATCGCGGTGTAACGACGATAGTCAATTTTGTTCAAAGAAATATAAAGTGCGTGGAGCCTGTGAATTTTTTAAAAGGAGTATCGTCATTGCGGAGTTAAGGTGGTCCACGATGCTGGTGCTACTGACATGTTTGATTTTGAATGGTTTTTGACTGCCAGCGGGATCGAGGACTTTTCAGCAGGGTATGTGATCGACATTGCACGGCTAAGTGACTGCGGTCACATGATTGCAAGGGTTCATAGGGTGCCATGCGATCATGCGACTAAGCATAAATGTAAACCAGGTTTCCTTTTAAACCCATGAAAAGAAAAGGATTTGACGGTGCCGATATAAAGTTGATCCCAGTTTAAATTGTGATCGTCGATTTACTTCTAGCACCATGAATGTGACCGTTTGAACTTGCAGAGAGTTCTTGCGACAGGAGGTACCAAAATTGATGGTTTCAATGGCCTAATTGGCTTTGTTTGGTGGTGCTTGCTATTGCAGTGTGGTCTAGGGTGTTCTTTGATCATCTGCAGGGTTTTGAGCTCGAGAAGCTTTTTGCAGGCAGTGATTTGTACTAGTTTTAATGCTTTTTTGGCAAAATTTCTTGTTGGTTTGATGGTGGTAGGTGTTGCGATCTAGCTTGAGAGTCCTGCTGATTAGTGGTATGATGTTTTGTACCTAACAGTGAATGTTGGTGGTGTGTCATATGTTCACATAACCCTTTTCTTGGCTATGTGATCATGTGACAACCCTTATTTTGCAGGGTTTTCTAGCAGTTAGCCGGTTGCGATGAGTGTGGTAGCTTAGTAGAAGTTGCGATGATGATGTTGAAGATCTATACGGCTATCCTAATCTGATCTTGCTTCCTGGGTTGCCATGATGAGTTAAATGCACTGATCTATTTCTTTCTACAGGCGGCTAGGGTTTGGTGTATGTCAGAAATCTCCATGCTAAGTACATGTGAAGTTTTTCAATTGGCTCTAGCTTTGAAGTTGTTCTTCCTGCAGCAAGAAATCATTTTAACCTATGATCACAATTGGCCTGTGGTGATGAAACCAATGCAAATGTACATCAAATTTTACCTAATTTTCTTCTTGGGTTTCTACACTTCTCTGTAATCTTTCATTTCTTGTTGTACTCGGTGGTTGCAAACTTAATTTTTTCCCTAATGATCGGTAGCTTGTTGCAATCCTTGTTCCTATAAAAGGATTTTCATGATCATTAGGAGGGGTTTTGAATTTTGTCAGTTCCAGTGGTTCCAATTTCTAGTTCCATGAGCGGTTTTTTCATGTAAACATTTTCATCCTGGTTGTATCAACATTAGGGAAAAACCTCATGTATCTTTTGCATATTGTCTATGGTGTTTTCTGAATCAACTTGTAATACAGGGATTTGAATCCACATACTTAATATAGTTTCTCATTCTTGGATCTCTCCTTTAGTTGTTCTTAATGAATTTTGAGTTTTCTGGCTCATTGCATTTGGTTGCTTATGTATATGTTTCATCTCTCAGCCTTGATTTAGAATCAGGTTAAAAGTCTCTGAGTGAAGCATAGATTCATTTGGTTCAATCAGTAAGGATACTTGTAAGTAGTGTAAGAGATGTTTAACTATGTTTCTGGCTTGGATTCTCAGATGAATCTAGTAGTTGTCCTTGTGTTCCATGTTCACTTTAGGTATGATGCCCAATGGATAAGGCACTGATCTTAAGCTAGTATCCCTGTGCTGATGCAATGTGTTGCATGGTTGTCTACATCCTACAAAAAACCCAATTATATTTAATATCTCCAATCCTACAATCCCTCATAGTCTTGAGGTCACAAGGCCATTTTATACCCAATAGCAATTGAGATTCAATGAATGGTTGGTTAATATTTAGTAGTCTCTTGCTATCATCTGCTTTGTTTAATCCAGTCCAAAGTCCTAAAATGCCATAAGTTACTGGATTAGGTGCACCCGCCATGGTTTTGCAGAGCCAAAAGTGAAGAGAGCAGTCTTGTCCCTATAGTTGGTCCAGTTGTCTTGCAGAGCTTTCACACTTGGAGCTAACCACTCCTAACATCAGTCTCAAGACATATTGGCAGCCCTAAGTGGCATAATAATTTTTGAACACCAACACCCCCCCCCCTTTCAGTTATCTTGGTGGACTTTACTTTCTAACATGTCTAACTAGGAATATCAAGTCGCATGATATTCACCATAACTCATAGATTCATAAGAATATCATTTCATGATATTGAGAGCATTGGCCACATAATTTGAAGTCGCATGATATTCACCAAGTACTTAAAAATTTATAAATATATATTACCTTAATATAATATAAGAGTTTATAGAGATGTCATCTCATGATATTATGAGTAATGGCCATAGAATATCGAGTCACGTGATATTCACCATGTACTCAGAGTATTGGCCTACCAACATCAAGTCTCATGATGTCCACCAGGTACTCAATTAATATTTTAGATATCACCTCAATATGATATCAAAGATATGGTCTGACCAAGAATATCAAGTCTCACGATATTCACCTTAACTCAAAAAATTTCATAGGTAATGTATCCTTAATGCAAGGTATCATCTATTATGATCTGTTTCAACCATCACACGATGTCTATCATAATAGAAGGTCAATGGTCTATTTAAGGAACTAAATCCACCATGCATAAAATCATCTATTATGATCTGTTTCAGTCATCACATGATGTATATCACAATAGAAGGTCAATGGTCTATTTAAGGAACTAAATCCACCATGGAGGAAAACATATATTGTGATCTATTTCATCCATCACATGATGTCCATCACAATAGAAGGTCAATGGTCTATTTAAGGAACTGAATCCACCACATAGTAAATCATCTATTGTGATCTATTTCAGCCATCACACGATGTCTATCACAATATAAGGTCAAGTTATTGTAAGATCGTCACCTTTCAATAACTCTTCAAAATACAAGTAATAATCATTTGGAAGTCGTCACTTCCTCATGATTTATATAGGGCCCAAAATAGTCATGAAATAACATTCATGATTCATAGTCCTCTGACTGTTTCTTGATCACTAGAGAATCCATCTTGACATGGTCTACTCCCTTTGAATCAATATGAACACGATTATCATATTCTCTATTTTCTCCCTCTGAAGATCAAGTTCTTGCATCAACCTTGAATGTAATTTCTTGTACTTCTATCCTGGAGGTATGTTAGAGAGAAATTACAAATAGCTCATAAGTTAAATTGTCTCAAATGAAAATACCAACGATAGAAGCATACAAGATTTTACTAACCAATATTATAGCATAAATTAAAAACTCAAAAAATTATGTGCATTAATAAAATATGGAATACTTATTTTTTATGAATTTCAAATATTTCATTTTGTAAGGTGAGCCCATATATAAAATATCATGCAAATTCATAGAATGATGTCGTCATTCTCGAACATTACCAGGATTCTTAACATGACCTGTCTTGAATATCTAAAAGTTCTATACATAATGACAACCTTCAATGTGATCGAATCTCCCTTCAAGAGTTTAGGCTTTTAAAGAAGGAACCTCACTCTTTTATAAATTTTGCATAGATCCATACATAGTCAGTCAGAACTTTTGAACCTAACACTTTCTCGCCAATCGCTCTAGTGAGATTCTTCTAAATTTTTTATCACCAACATATCCAAAATTTAGGAAAATCAAACAATGTATTTGAGAGATATGGTCCTCGTGCTGAGACTATATTTTCTGAGACACTCACACATTCATGATCTACAAACTACTCTCTTACATTTGCAGCTTGGCTCTAATACCATATTAAATTTTGTGAAGATCGTTGCAAACATAATAACACTCCTGATTGTATGTGTTTTCCAAATGCAACAATCTCTTGCATTTATATTGAGAATGAGCCAAGAAGAGATATGTTTCTTCATGGGACATGTTTATTCATTATTATGTAATTAGTAAAATGATAATTATGATTATATATATATATATATATATATATATATATATATATATATATATATATATATATATATATATATATATATATATATATATATATATATATATATAATATGTCTTGAGTATTATATTAATTTCTCTAATATTTACATAAGAATAATATTTGTATATATATACATATTTTAGTAAATATATATCTATACATATCTTTACTAGGATTGACTCAGTGTGTTTATCTGATTGAAGCTACAAAACATCAACACATATCAAGGAGATACTGAAAACCTTTGGTATGGAGGACTCTAGATCAATAAGTACATCCATGGTTACTAGACAAAAACTATCAAAGAATGATGATACAACTGAAGAAAATCAAACCTTGTACAAGTCTATGATTGGAAAGGTACAATATGTTGTTCACAAAAGACCAAATATTGCATTAGAAGTTGGGATTGTTGCAAGATTTTCTTCCAATCCTAAGGAGAATCACATGATGGTAGTGAAAAGGATACTAAGATATCTAAAAGGAACAAAGGACTATGGACTGTACTATAAGAAGAATGAAAAGTTTGAAATGAAAGTTTATACTGATGTAGATTGGGCAAGAAATGTGGATGATAGAAAGAGTACACATAGTGGTGCATTCTTTCTAGGAAAGAGATTAGTCTCTTGGACAAGAAAGAAATAGAATTGCATTTCCCAATCTACAACAGAGGCTGAATATGTAGCAACAACAATTAATTATTCAAACTTAGTGTGGATCAAGCAATTATTGAAAGGTATGAAGGAAGAAACTATTGAGCCAATTGTTATCTTGTATTATAACACAAGTTCTATCAATATATCAAAGAACCATGTGATGCACACTAAGACTAAGCATATTGCTATCAAGTATCATTACTTGAGAGAGCTAGTTCAAGACAAGGAAGGGAGACTAGAATATGTGAATACAAAGGAACAGTTAGTAGATATATTTACTAAGGCTTTGCCTAAGGATGTTCATGAATGTCTAAGAGGTAAATTAGGGGTGATTATCCTAACCGAGGCTACCTAGAATCAAGTACGAGCATTGCATCAGATGTATTAATCAAAATATCTGACAAATTGATGTAAAAGAGCTCACACTTTAGGAGTTGCCTAAAGTTGAGAAGAAGAAAGAACAAGATGTCGATCAGTCATAAGAAAGATGATGGAGGGAGTATATAGATTAGAAAGCTGACATGAAGATATCTACATAGAGAAGATGAATTTCTTTGGCATTTTTGTCAAAGAGGGAGAGACTTAGTAACCTGAGGGAGAGATTTAGTAAAATGGATGCATAGACAAAGGGAGAAATATATCCAAGAGGAAGTTGATATTTGGATGAGAATCAAAATGAAGCTAAGGATATTAATGAAGATATGAACACAGAGAGAGTTGAAAGAAGTTGCTTCATTACATACTTTTTGGATTGTATGGTAAATATGCATATGGAGTTTATGGTGTTGCATATGGTGTTTCCATCAATGCCAAAGAGGGAGATTGTTGGAAACTACAATTGAAATAATTGTTATGTTTCCACTGATGTCAAACCTTAACTAGTGAGATAATTACTATCTGGTAAAGTACCATATATTTTGATTGATGAAGAGGATTTGAAAACAAGAGATAACAAGAAGACCTAATGGAAAGGTTGAGTTATGAGAAACTGCAATGGGTACTTGATTAGTTGGCACATTGGAAAGGTAATGTGTTGTTTATCTAAACACTAAGTGAAGAAGTCAGTTGATTTGAATCTTAGAAAAAATGAGGAAACAAAGTTTGAAAGCATAGGCTTAACCAAGAAAAAGAGCAGAAGATAAATAAACTTTAGTGTAAGACGAGTGATGTTTGTGTTGACCGAGCGCCACTATAAGCCAAGCAAATTTTAGTATTGATTGAGCATCAATAATTACCAAGTATTAGACAATTAACTGAGCAAAGACAGTTATTGCCGAGAAGAATAGTTTTAGCAATGACTGAGCTATCTAGTGATGATTGAGTAAATAAACACAGTATTGGATGAGTGTCAATAATTTATAGTTTATGAAGGAATTGAGATTCCCAACCAACATAGTTGAATTTTTGGAATATGTAAAACATTTTGAAGATAAGTATGAATGACCTGGAGCATTTAATGCATGGTAAACCATTTTCTTATGGATTTAAGGAGAACAAAATGTTGGAAGGATTCGATGAATCTAACCTAAACCTAAGATCTACGGAGATGATTAAGCAACAAAAGATTAAGCTACCTAATCAAGGAGGTATAAAGATGACCTAGTTGTAGGTTATGGAGTGTGAGGAAGAGGTTGATTTTTTTTATTGACAAATCTAAGAAGAAGGATCAGAAGAGCTGAACAGAGTTGTGGTGATTGCTTGAAGGAATTTCCAAGCAGATCAGAGATGGAGATGATAATGAAGGCCAATCAGTAAATGAGCATATGAGCTACAGTGGATCTATATTTACAAATTGAGTTGTACATTTCAGATTAGAACCTATTGTTACTTTCTAACTATTGTATCAGTTTAAATCCTTTAATCAAGGTTGACCTAACTGTCATTTGTAAATCCTTTAATCAAGGTGAAATTCTAATGGGATGTTCTTAAGCCCTCTAACAAGGCCACTCCTAACATGGTGATTAAATCCTTTAACAGGCTCACACCTAGTAGTGTGTATTGCAATCTTTAACGGGGTTGGCTCCTCACAAAGCTCACTTCAGAAGAGTGAAAATTTGGTAGCATGTTACTAGTAGTTTCTCCCAAATTGGGTTTCAACGTTAAATCCTAGTGTCATACTTGTGTGAATGTTATTTGATGTGTTATGTTTTATATTTTGCAAGTTGATTACTTTTGGACAGTGGACTGCAAGTTTATGTTACTGATTATATTCTATAAAGACCGAGTGGATTGTTGAATAGATCTAAGCTGGTTGAAGTGTTTAAAAGTTCATTGGTACATCTAACTTGAGGATAAATGATTCACCCCCCCCCACCCTCCCCCCCTCTTAGTTATTCTAAAATCATTCTAACAACTTGTTTTTCTAGTTCACGAATTTTGTGAATTAGATTATCAATGTCCTTTTGAGTTTGATTTTTGTACACTATGGCTTTGTTTTTAAGTTTTTGAATTTCATGAATGACACATTTCAGTTCACCCTCAAGATCAACAATAGACTCATTGTCTAATGCAAAAACATCAAAGCATTCAAAAACCACACATAAGGTTTCTTAGCCTTCCTCAAAAGATTCTTCTAAGTAGTTTTCTATAATATCAACAATCAAGCTTTTCTTTTTCTTAAAAGTATTTTATTTTTGAAATTATATTATTTATTTTTTCCTTATTTTTTGTTTTCCTCCTCATCACTATCTAGATCTTTATTATGACATTGACTAACATAATGTCCAATCTTTCCATAAATAAAACACTAAAAGGGTAATTTCCCTTTATATTTTCCTGACCCTCTCCTTAGTTAAATCAAAAAAATAGATTCAGTCTCATCTAGTTTCTTTGAGTCAGATCCTACATTTGTTTTAGTAGTCTTCAAGGGAGTTTCTTTTCTTGTAGGATTGTCACTACTAATTCTAATGTCATGAGCAGTAAAAGTACCATGCAATGCATCCAAGGTGAATTTTTCTATATCTCTTTCTTCTACAACAAATATCATAGAGTCATATTTAGATATTAGTGACATTAACAAATTTTAAAAATAGTTGTTTCTTCTAATTCTTCATCGAGACTTCAAATTGAGTTTACAATCTCCTAAACCCTTAAAAAGTAATAATCAATTTTCTCTTCCTCTATCACTTTTAGGCTTTCAAGCCTAGCTCTAAAGGTTTGTAACTTAGCTTGTTTTACTTTTTCATCACTCACATTAATACTAGAGTTTATCCCAAATAATTTTTTCATTTTTGCAATCCATGATTTTGACAAGCACATCATTTTTTAGACCACAACAAATAACATTTGTACCCTTAGCATCACTCTTATAGGCATTTTTCTCATTTAGTGTAGAGGGTGGTCTAGTGGCAGTATATATATTTTTAATTGCAAACCTCATAACCTAAAGAGATTATATGATGCTTCATTCTAAATTTCCAAAAAGCATAGTCAGTACCATCAAATAATGATGCTCTAGAAGTAGAGAGACCTTCCTAATTTTCCATGACAAGTACTCCATTTTGAGGAATCCCTTAAGATAGTTAGACTTAAGGAAAGGGTATGGCTTTGATACCACTTATTGGAGTACCAAAAAATATTGGGAGAGGGATGAGTTAGTGTTTCAAGTTGTAATTTAATTTTTAAAAATAAAAAATTGACTAGTAAATTATTTAACATCAAATGTTCTTATCCACTAACATTATAATCATTATAGATAAGATAAACATTAAAATAACAAGGCTCACAAAGCTTTCATAACACAATATTTTTCATGAGTGGAAAACCCTCATAGGGATGAAAAATCACTTATAAAATATAGGACATAAGGCAACATGCAATTGAAGGGGCGGGGGGGTGAATCAGTTGCAGCAAAAGCTCTAACACTTTAAAACCCTTAAACCTTGAAACCCATATATCCCAAATATCCTTATATTTGATTTATGATGAATAAAGAAAGTATGCACAAATTAGAAAACATCCACAACACATAAGGAAAATATTTTTTTTATCATGGAAACCTAAATTGGGGTGAAAATCACAGTGGGGCTTGAACCCACAATAAGACTAATACCTTGTTAGAAGTACTAGCTTATTACAAATATGGAATGCACATGCATTTAGACACACTACCTAGAGTTCACTACTCAAAAAGCCTTTTTCTATAACCCTAAGGAAGACTTTATCCTTACAAGCACACATTAGACTCTAATCTAATGGATTTATGAACTATATAATAGTATCTAATTATGCCTTAGTTAGTTCCATTGAAGTACAATCATATCTCTATCAAAATTCTATTTGAATCCTTCAGATGAGCACTTTAACCTTCATTAGATCTGTACAACTACTTTACAAGAAATTCCTAGCATCTATGATCAATTCTTCTCTTGTGAAACTACATTTGCACTTAGGATTTTGTCCTAGATCCTTAAATATTTAGCAACCATAGTCGACAAAACCCAACTTTCAAATTTCATCTCATAGCACCAAAATAAAAAACCCTAATCAAAGTATGTCCCCCAAACATAACTCAAATCCCTTATAATCTCCTCGAGATCATAATCACCACCATAAAATGTTTTACTGATCACCCATACAATCTTTTACCAATTTTCTTGACATGTTGGACAAGAACACAAGTACACCTCCTATAACTGGGAAAATCCTCCAAATCTCATTACCTTGATCGATGTGAATCACCAAATTTTTAGGCACATAATTCAAGAACATCTGTATGCATTGTGAATAAAAAATAAACATATGACCCTTCCACATCATCAGATTCTATGAACATCACTCTCCACCCTTTAGGAACATTGAACCCTTCAACTAAAACACTTGTAAATGCCTTGCAAACCTTTAGAATCACTATCCATTTGAACCAAAGACACATCTACATGTCTTAAACATATTCCAAGCTATGCAACTAAAGATCTCATCTTGAACATATGTGAAAAACTAATCCTTGCAACTCTCTAACGATAGCAGATAGTAAAGTAACCAGTCACCCTCTGTGATCTCATAACTTACTCAAATCATCATGTCAACACTTGCGACTGGACATGGGCCATATAAACAACCTCTACATCATCCCTTGAGGTGTGTGACTCCTCATATTTAGTATCCTCTCCTTGTCATACCTCTTAACATATTGTTCCTATGGAAAAACTACATAAGAGACATGTTGACAATAATGCCAACACATCCAAATAGCCAACATAAAATGCCTCACTAGTGTAATAAAACTGCTTACTATTTACAGAACCTCACTAGCTAAATTATCTCACTGATAAATGAATATTCCTCACTCGAAAATAAGAATACCTCAATGGTGAAGAATATTACAAAATTGAAGTCAAATAGATAGACTAAGAGCTTTGTTCCAATATGAATCACATTCCTGAATATCTCATTCACCCTGTGATTCAAAAAATCAAGCAATCACAAAATATATACAAGATAATACTTTAGCATATAATGAAGTATACGTTTTATGCTTACATATAAGTACCATATGCAAACAAAATTGTAGAATGCTTAACAAAAAGGATAAACCCTCAAAATCAAAATATAGGTTTATGCAAGATATAACCAATATCCCATAGATAAACTATTTTGAACAATGCAGAATGACCCACTATGATTCAACCTAAATTTAGATAATAAAAACCCTTTCTTTGAATTATTTTTTTCAATATTATGCATTCAACTTTTTTGAAAAATTGAACCCCTTTGATGTCAAATAAAATCCCTAAAGAATTGATCACACAAAACCATATTTCCAACAAACTTCAATAATTGAAACCACAACTAACAGAATTGAGACTTTGCACTGAGATTTACAACTTCCCATTGTATCTCAAACCACTGAATTAAATCTATACAAGAAACCATTTTCAAAAACTATTTATGCCCTGTAATAACCAAACAACTTGATAGTAAACTTGGGTAAATAAAAGATGTTACCCGAGAAACCATTACTACTATAGAAGTAGTTGAAATTCCTTGATGAATAAAAAACCAATAGAGTGAACACTTTGCAACTTTCTCAATCTAAAGACTAGTTCTAGGAACTATTATCGACTTCACAAGAAACTCACGTGCCCTAGAAAGATACAACTAGGGTTTGAGCCATCTTCAAAATACAATAATTTTAAATATAAACTCAATGATTCTAAACCCATCACAACACAAATGCCTTTGATGAAAATAAATGATGTTGTCTTCGATGCCCTCATGATGCCAAGGATAAAAAATACTAAAATGTATATGCCTTAGAGATAATGTTTTTGACAAGGAACAATAATATCTCATCTTTGTGTGACCTTTGATGCAAATGACATCAAACATAATGCATTTCAACCTTCACAATGTGTTTTATGATTTTTCCCAAAGTCACAATGATGCTAACAATGAATCAAAATAATTTCCTTTTGAGTAATAACCATATGACGTTTATATGTCATAAAATAATAATCATTTTGACATAGTTTTGTACCTATGGTCAAAGTGGTAAAAACTTTTATGATGTTACTATCCACTTGATCATGTACAATAGTTACACTTGTATATATCAAATAAATTTCTCATTTAAACTCAAGATCATCACTTTAGTCTTATACCATCACTTTTGTAAACTTGGCATTGATCAAGTAATTATCCTTATCACTCGATAATTACAGATTTTGTATCCACTAGACCATTAACAACTTATATATATTGAATGTAATAAGAGGTTACTATCTTATCAAAACAACATTGATATGATATTAATTTCTTATTAGAAAAAAAGATATATAATAGATTAATGTATACTGTAGAACAAGATTCATAAGATATCAAATAAAAAGAATGTAAATAAAATATGCATGTTACAATGAAGATATATCAATCATATCAAACTATATAAAAAGTAAGGTATGAAGAGGTGATTTTCTAATCCGTACACATGTCCCCATTTTGTCCCCTATCCAAATCTATCAAGCAAGACCATCATCCTGAGATCATATATTGGTTTGTAACCAATGTCCAATGTAATAAATGAAATGAACAAAACTATCAACGTATTATTCCATCAACCTGAAATGAGCAATAGTACCAATCGTGTATAGTACATCAATAGCATTAACTTGTCCTATATAGCATTAATACCATCAATCTGTATGCCTGAACCTATATACAACCAAATAAAGTATCAATAACATCAACCTATATGTGTGAACTTGTATACAACCAAATGCCAATATATCCAATATATCAATGTACACAAAACTTGTTATCAGTAGTCTCTTTTGGTAGTGAGGACAATGAAAAGGGTAACACGTAAGACATGGTATGGTATTGGATCTAAAATAGATCATGAGTGACACCAAGATGCATAGACACCTAGGGCCTTATAGGTCACTAGGGGATGCCTCAACACTTTATACATTGAATTTAATATCACCCCAAAACCTTAACTAACATCTCCACCATTCATTAGGTAGTAATTCATGAAGAGTGTGAGTCATATGTGGCGACTATATTAAGATAGATATTCTAATTTCTCTAAGAAAATAAACAATTGCTTCTCTAAATAAAAATCAAAAGGTAAATTAATTGATGATCATTAATGTCAAATATACTACCTGAACAAGAACGTTGAATAAACAAATGTGTTTAATTTAAAGGTAAAAAATCTAGATAGAAAATGCAATTATTTGTCTCTTAACTTAAAGTGGAATATGCCTTTGTTAGACATCTTGAAATATTTATCAAGTTCATAAATCTAGGATTTGTTAGAAAAACACATCAATAATTTTAAAAAAATTTGTTAGTGTCATTTCCTAGTGAGTATATATCTCAACAAGGCTCATAAAGTTTTTCTTTGCTAGTTTTAGAATTATTATCTTGAAGTTTTTGAATTTATTTTCACATAAAAAATAATTTTTGTGCTTGATAGTTTGCACATAAAAAGGATAGCTCATTTGCCCTATCAAACCTTCTTACAGATTCCAAGGCAATACCTTTAAACTAAATCAATGACAACAAAAATTATGTTCACGTAATGTGGACATCGATAGATTATTTTGTTTAGGCTCCATAATTTGTGCTAGATATTCGTAGTATATTTTTACTAGGTGTTTCAATGGATTAGGGTTAGCCATTTTACATAACATTCCAAGAGTCAAATGAAATGTTTCATGCATTAAGTCGATACACAATAGTTCTAGGCAGAGGAAAATAAAAAATAACCAAATTTGCATTTGAGTTTGAAAAACTTGGAGAAATTTGTAAAAAAGCAAATGTGACCTATATCACTTATGCAAGAGTGGATCCACCACAAACAAGAAACGAGGAAATCTATAAAGTAATGTTAGTTCTTAAAAATAAGTTAAACATTAAAACAAATAAAGATCAACTTATATACAAACACTTAATCAAAACCACACAATTTACAAACTTATGAACAAGTTAATAGAACAAGTCAAAAAGAAAAGAGAAAATTACTAGAATGATAAAACATGCTCAACTCAAAGGTAATCAATGCACGTACTTGGTTCTTAGCTTAATGTAGAATATAGTTTTGGTACGCATCCCAAAGTAATTCATCAAGCTGCACAAATCTAAGACTTGTTAGAAAAATAAAGATCTCAAAATTTACATTTAAATTTGAATTTTTTTGAGATCATTTCTAAAAGTACAAATACAACCTAGATTACTTATGAGCCCAAAATAAGAAATGGGAAAATCTACAATATTGATTCTTGAAAATAAGTTCAACATTGAAACAAACAAAGATCAACCTTATTGGCATCTAAACACTTAATCAAAATCACACAAATCACAAACTTATAAAAAATTAAGAAAAATGAGTCGAAATGTAAAGAGAAAACTTCTAGAAAGATTGCAATTACATTTTGCTAATAATTATGTCATAAAAAAAACATTTGTTAGACTATCTAGGAATCAATCACTCTTTTGAGTGATTCACGCGAATATGGGTTAGCTAGGTAGTGTTAAGCATCATTACTGAAAGCTGCTTCAAATTCAATAAGGGCGTAGTAGCTCTTCATGATGAGACCAGATTAGGTAGGTGATGTGGCATTAAGAGCAATCATCTCATGATGTTATCACTCTCGCTTACATTACCAAACTACCAATATAACTAAAACCCTTAGAATTTCGTGTCGTGGAACCTTCCTTTTTTCACAAACAACCAATGGTTGACTCCCTTACATCGAATCTACAACTTCAACGAGGAGGAAAATCTAGGAAACCTCTTATTATGACGTTTAAATACCCAAAAACACAGAGATTTTGCTTCTCTTCGCCAAATCCTGTGGGCTTATTAGAGATATCAGAAAGTTATTCATGGAACCCATTCGCTACCAGACAGTTTTGAGCTATTATCAGAGCTTTTTCCAGGATAAGAAAGGAAAAATGCAGAGTGGTATGAATAATAATAATAATAATTTCGATGTGAAAATGTCGGTCACGTTACGTTTGTATCCAATGTCTGTCACGTTACATTGCACGTTATATAGAGCCAACGCAAGAATCGACATGTATGAAATACCAAAGGGCAGTCTTAGATCCCTCTCTTTTTCTGTCAAATTCCGGTAAAATATGCAAAAATTTAATCAAAATCTTGAACTTTGTGTCGTGTTCTGTCATTAACACTGAAGAACATGCAAGTTGCAGCAAAACCGTAGAACAGTATATATGGAAGTAGACTACGGATAGAGAAGTATCTGGGTGGGTATATATTGTATTGTATTGTATTGTGGAATCGACAAGGATCGAGATAATTAGTATGGCGCAGAATATGGGAATTCAGACTTTCTAGAAAGCATTGTAAAATGGAGGAAAAGGAATAACGTGACTGTCCCAGACCCAGCCTGCCACTTCTGAAAAACTCCTGTCAGACAGTTGGCTGGCAGTTGGGCTCTATACCTGTAAGTAAACTATTAAGTCGTCTATGCTCCCCTAGCTTAGAATATGTAATGCAGCATTAAAAACAAATTTAAGTTTTTTAAAGAGAATGGTTTAGGATTATAATATATGAGGTCAGGATTATGTACCTTAGAATTTGGTAGAATGAGTATCTTCTTGTTTTCAACTTTGTGTTTTAAAGAAGAGGTTACCATCATGCATCAAATGAACCTTGTTGAATGGATATTTTTGAGTCCTTGACTCGGAGTCAAAGAGATCTCAACCCCCACAACTTTTGCTTGAGTGTGATTAATTTGATAGAATGGATATCTCTTGAAATTTCAACCTAGGACTTGCGATCAATGATTAAATTGATTTTAGAGACCATACTAGTACACTCCTATGTCACCAATGATGAGATCAGGATCCTCCATGTGACAACTATGGTAGAATGAGTATCTCTTGTTCTTGACTCGATGTCAACCTAAGACTTTTGCTCCATAACAAAAATGATTTTAGAGACCATACTAACACTCTTGCGTCACCAATGATGAGATCGGGATCTTTCGTTGACAAATATGGTGGAATGAGTATCTCTTAGTTCTTGACTCGATTTCAACCTAAGACTTTTGCTTCATAACAAAAATGATTTTATAGATGATGCTAGACTAACACTTTGTTTCTTAAAGAATGAGGTTAGGATTGTCATGCATCTTATGAATTTTGTGAGTTGGGTAACTTTCAATTATAGACTCTTAGTCGAAGAGATCTCAACCCAAGACTTTTGCTTGAGTATCGTTAATTTGATGGAATGGGTATCTCTTGAGATTTTAGCCTTAGACTTGTTTTCCCTGATAGAAATGATTTTAGAGATCTACTAATGCTCTTGCACCACAAGGGATGAGATCAGGGCCATCCACCTAATGAATTTGGTAGAATGAACATCTCCCAGTTCTTGACTTGATTTTATCCTAAGACTCGTGCACCATAGCAAAAATGAGTTTCTAGATTATATTATGCTAACACTTTGTTTCATAAAGAATGAGGTTAGCGTCATGCATTTGATGAATTTTGTAGAATGGGTATCTCTTAGTTCTTGATTCTTTGTTGAAGAGATTTCTTCCAAGACTTTTTCTCAAGTATCGCTAACTTGATAAAATGAGTATCTCTCAAGATTTCAGCCTAGGACTTGTGTTCCATAGTAAGAAATGATTTTAGAGGTCACACTAATGCTCCTACATCACAAAGGATGAGGTCAAGGTTGTCCACCTAATGAATTTGGTAGGCTTAGTATCTCTGAGTTCTTGATTTGATTTCAACCGAAGATTTGTGCTCCATAAAAAAAAATGATTCTATAGATGATATTATACTAACACTTCGATCTTAAAGCATGAGAATAGGATCATTCATATGACGAATTTCGTAGAATGGGTTTCTCTCAATTCTTGTGTCTTACTTGAAGAGATCTCAATCAATGATTTTTGCTCAGATATCATTAATTTGATAGAATGCGTATCTCTTGTGATTTCAACCTAAGACTTGTGCTCCAAGATAAAATGATTTTAGAGGTCATACTAATGCTCTTGCATCTCAAGGGATGAGGTTAGGGTCATCCACTTGATGAATTTGGTAGAATGAGTATGTTTCCATGATTGACTTTATTTCAAACTAGGACTTGTGCTTTAGAAAAAAAATGATTTTACAAATGATATTATACAAACATTTTGTTTCCTCCTAAAGATTTGAGGTGAAGATCATGCATCTGAAGAATTTTGTAAAATGAGTTTCTCTCATATCTTGACTCTTAATCAAAGAGATTTCAACCTAAGACTTTTTTTCAAGTATCATCAAATTTGATAAAATAAATATCTCTCAAGATTTCAACCTGAAACCTATAATAAAAAATGATTTTGGAAATCATACTTTTTAACTCTCCTACATCACAAGAGATGAGGATTGTACACTTGTTGTAGAATGAGATTTCTCAGTTCTCGACCTTATACTTCATAACAAAAAAAAGATACTGAACGGCATATATTCATACCACACAGGTGGGAATGTCCCCCAAAAACATTAAGACAGATATGGAGATAAGAGACAATTATTGTTGAGAGAACAAATCCGGCATGATTTGCAGACAAAGCTTGAGTGGGCTAGGTAGTTACCTCTATTTAATACAATCCTGGGGTTTGCTAATGTTATTAGTTTTAGAGCGCCCAGTATGCCATGTACGAGTATCGATGTATGTAGGTAGTGTAGATGGAAGGAGGAATACTGAAAGGTAAATATTGGGGGAAGAGCCGTGCGGTTGTAAGCGTACTGATAGAGCAGTAAGCGTTGAATGGGAAGAAGAGACGGTCAAGGTTTGAGGAATTAGTAGATGAAACTGAACATGGAAAAGTGGGATCTACAAAGGTTGAAGACAGCGCATTGGCGGCCAGAATAGCATGGGCAGACAAGTCGATAATGCTCTCCAATTCTTCTTCCTGCTCTGGGCCCCACGCTCTGCCCCCACTACCCACTTTATCAAACAGCACAGTATTATTACAAAGAGAGTTTTAACCGTTCCGCAATGCCCTCATCCTCCTCCTTCCTATTCTCATAAGCCCTAGGATTTCCAAACAGTTGAACCGCCGCTGCTGTCACTGCTGTAGAATTCCCAATCCCCCATTTCCTATTTCCCATCTCCCTCAGCTTTTCATGCCAAGATAGCCCAGTTATTGCAATTTGGTGTTAAAGTTGGTGCATCGCTCATTGGATAGAATCAATCAATCTATCCACCTCGCTCGTTTACACTTGTTGGAGGTCATTTCAACAAGGTTTGGATTGTCCAAGTGGGTGATTTGAGCTCTGAGTATAGAAGCATCTTGATCTTGTTAATGATCCGCTTGCTATGGCTGAGATGGATGAATGGAATTTGAGCACAGTTCCTAAAGCTCTCTGGGGTTTGTAGCAATCCAGGAGGACTCAAAACAAGTAGCAATCCAATCCAGGACTTGTTATCGAGATTCCAGCAGAAGTTGCAGAGCTCAAGGTTAGGCTATGGCGGCTATTATGTTCTAGCTCTGATTCATACTCTCAACAAGCCTCTTATGGTCTAGCTCTTATGGTTTTGCAGGTTGGAGCAGCAAAAGCAATCTTTATGTGTATGATTGTATAGAGCAGTTGAAATCTTTTGGGTTCCGATCGAGGTTTTGATTAGAGATTGTTGTGAGGAGGGGCATGGCTCAGCAACAGCAGTCGGGCAGTAGCGGGGGCAGTGGAGGAGTGGGTCAATTTGGAGACACAACTTACACAAAAGTGTTTGTGGGGGGTTTGGCATGGGAGACTCAGAAGGAAACAATGCGCCGTTACTTCCAGCAGTTTGGAGAAATTCTCGAGGCTGTGGTCATCACGGACAAGAATACGGGGCGATCTAAAGGCTATGGATTTGTGCGCATTCAATCCTTGTTGTTCTCCATCTTGATTCCAATATGAATATGAATATGACTGAATTGTTTTATTGATTCTAGTGATTCTCCGATCCCCTCGGAGGAGAGGGCTTAAATGTTTTCATGGTTCAAACTATTTAGCATTGATGATGTTTGACAGGTAACTTTTCGTGATCCGGATTCCGCCATGAGAGCTTGTGTAGATCCTTCGCCGATCATCGATGGAAGACGGGCTAACTGCAATCTTGCTTCGCTTGGCGCCACTCGATCTCGCCCATCTACTCCCCAGCATGGTTAGTAGTTTATCTCTCAATCTCAATCTCAATCTCACAACACCGAGAATGGATCATCTTTTAGCAAAAACATCTGTACTAAACCTGCAATTCTTTGGGATTTGACGTTTCTTCCATTACCCACATATCTGGAACAAAAAGAAATAAAAGTACCAGCATGACTTGATGCCCTTATTCTCCATAGTTACAGAAAATCTCAGCCATGGAAGATTACATAAGTTTCAATGTTTATTGACTGTCGACTTCCTTATTCCGCATAATCCGTAGGCGTACTTCAATATAACGTTTCTTTCCTTCAACAGTAAAAGCCATCGCATTAAAATTGGAGCTAAAATTGGTACTGCTAATTCAGGTGGGTTTACAACTTCATAGGCCTGGTCGTAGCGATCTCTGAAATGGCTAGTAAAGGACAATCAACTGGCATACAGGCCCATTCAAACCTTCAATACTACTTTCTATATTTATTTCATACCGTAGAAACTGAATAAAACCTTTGTAGACATGACATATTTGATTAATGCGGTCTTCTTAACATTTCTGCCATTGCGCAGGTGATGTGTGATATTGTTTGGCATTTTAGGCTTAAAGCTTGATAGATTTATACGATTACTGTCGTCTTCTTGAAATTTCTGCTGATTTCTTGAAATTGTCTTCTTATTTTTCCGTTACGCTTTCATATATTTCTGTCATCGCGCAGATGATTTGTGATTTTTTTTAGGTTTGAAGATTGATAAATATATACGATTGCTCTCGTCGTCTTGAAATTTCTGCTGATTTCTTGAAATTGTCTTCTTATTTTCCCGTTACGCTTTCATATATTTCTGCCATTGCACAAGTGATTTGTGATTTTTTTTTTAGGTTTGAAGATTGATAAATTTATACGATTACTGTCGTCTTCTTAAAATTTCTACCGATTTCTTGAAATTATCGTCTTACTTTCCGTTACGCTTTCTGTTCAGGTGGGCGGTTTAGAGTAGTGGGTTCTTTTCCCAGCGGCCTTCAAAGTGGAGGACATGGTTATTATGGCAGCGCGGCGTTCCCCCAACCTGCTCAATACGCTGCTTTCCAGCAAGGCATCCCGTATCAAACTTATGGGTTAGTTATTCCAATCTTCAAAGTTTCTATAATTCCCATTTTTTTATGAAATTGGGCGATTGATTTGTTATTCCCGCTTTCTGAACGAGGGGGGAAAAGCTCTGATCACTGTACATCCATAACTGTTAAAAATCGATCCAGCTTCGGCTTGTTTTCAAGTTTGATTGGTTGGAAATGGCTTTGATTTTCCATCTTTTCTTTGTCAAATTTCTTTGGATTTCACACTGCTCATTGCTGGAGTTGGGTGTTGCAGATTTTCCACGTACTCCCCAGAAAACACGTATCCACCGGTAAGTAAACCTACCCGAGAAAATCTAAGATTGTAATGTGAAAAGTTTTCCTCGTTATAATCATTTAGATCATTGGATACCTTCTTTTCAGTAAATGATCATGAAATACAAGGAGCAATCAGATAAAATCCATCTAAAACTTTTTAATAGCTTCCTGGTTATCGAACGTTTGCAGTATATTAAATTTAAGGATCATTATGGATAAATTTTCGTTTAGTAATCTCAAATCTGAGGGACAACTTGGCTGAATCTCAAACACCCATAGACTGAGAATGTGTATAAAATTTTGCTTGCAGAACTACTACAGTCCGTACGGTGGAGCTCATTATCCACAAATCTATGCAGGCCCTGGAATGATATCAAATCCTGCATTGTATCCATATTACCAATACGCTCAGACATTGCAAGGAAGTGCTGGGTACCCACAAGCTCAAAACTTTGGTGTGCATTATCCTCCCCTCATGCATTACCCAACTCCAGCATCAGCTGCTTCGATCTCCACTGTACCACAGCAGTACGGAGGTCTGGTTTCCTTCCCCACTGCAGTTCCATCCACAGGTTAGCCTCCATTAACAAACCTTCCTTTGCATTTCTTTTCTGCTTATTGATGTATTTATATGCATATTCTTGAACAGGTCTGGTTTCTGAGAGAACTGAAATTTGTAACAGTGTGTTTTGCAATGCAACAGGTATGACGCTGGCGCTGCCTGCACCATCCATATATCCAATGCAACCACAACACACAACCGGGGGAGCTTCCGAGCACTCACCGGCTTGACTTCTGTTTCAAAAAAAGAAAAAAAAACCAAAAAAAAAGAAAAAATGAAGACGGCACCAGATCCATTCTTGAGAGACAGTTAACTTGATATATATTGACTGATCATTGATTTTATAATTTGACCCTATCCCTCTGGGAATGGGGAGCAGTTTTTTTTATGTCTGCACATTACACACACAATTCGTTATGTCACCGGTCAAAAATAATTGAAAGAGAAGGTATAGTAGTCTTAGGGAGATTTCTGATCACTGATCACTGATCACTCACACAATTCACTTGGAAGATGGGCTGAGAGAGCACTTTTATATCTCTGCTCCGCCCCTCTTCTCTTATAGCAGTCTGTCAATTAAATTATGTCTCATAGTCAGTCTAATGCACACTATTAGAGCAGGATTGCTGCTCAGTTGTACTCTTCTAATTCATTTCAATTAAATATTTAGTTAGGAAACTCCTCTTGTCTGCATCGTTTGCTTCAACATATCAATATGATAAATTTTTACTTCTAACACTGTATATTTTTCAATGGAAATGATGATTCGGATCACACTCATTGATCCACCTCTTTATAAAAGTTAAAGCTCAATTGTTGTGCAGGATGTCATAATTGTACAGGATGGCAGGACTTAAAGCATGAATCCTATCCCTATTCCTATTCATATTCCTCTCTTAGATATTGGTTAGAGTCCTTTCAAGCTGTATTGACAAGTGCATTTTATCTTATTAACCCAATCAAATTCAATAGGTAGTGAACCCAATTGAATCCATAAATCTGTGTACCATTTGAGAGAGTGTTTTAGGTGGGTGGTGGAAGAAGACAAAAGGCAGGTAGGGTTGAGAGTAGAGTAAGACAGGGGAGTGGAAGCATTGATTAATAGAGAAATGGAATCAAGGGTGTACGTAAATTATGTCAGCAGATCATGTGGGTAAGAGGAATCAAGGCAGACAAGGGTAACAGCACAACCTACCAATGAGTCAGTAGTACTGCTTTTGTTTTTTCGAATGCCTGCCGAGCAGAGCCGTTATCAAGGATTAACAAACATCCGTACTCACTACACGATGATTGAGTACGGACTGGAGTTTTACACTGCTACTGTTCATATCTCTATTTCTTTATATATATATATTTATTACGGACAACGTAATCCAAGAGCTTTACCCCGTTCTCCATTCTAGTTTTCGTCTTCATTCTTTCCCTCTTTATGAATTTCAACCTGCAATTTCCTTGGAATTATTTACTCTACAATTTGTGTCGTCTCTTGTTTCCTTTGTAGGCAGACAAGATATCGATGGATGGTCCGAATATCCTTGCTTTGACCTTTTGGAAATGACTTTAATAATCACCTCTAACCAATCGAAAAGAGTCTTTCTGTCAAATGAACGAGTTTTTTTTGCATGCATAAAGTCATCGCAAAGCTTGGAAATGGTAAAATTTCAACTAAAATGGGTGGGAGAAAATTAAAGGATTTTGCTAATATTATATTGGGTCAAATGTAGTAGGATTGTCTATAGGGACATATGACTATTCTCCATACAGAATGGTAGAATGGTACTATTGTATGTCTGTATGAAAACTTAGATTTGCATATTGGATTTCCTGATTTGTATAATCAGCCTCTACAATATTATACAAATTTTTAAAAAGGTTGGTGAAAACATATTGTGTTAGGTCTGATTTGTATTTTCGTATTATTTTGTGTGGTGAATACTCAAAGTTTGTCTACATCACGATTTTAAGGTTGAGAGACTAGAAGAGTTCATCATAAGTTTTCTTAATTGAAAGATAAGTACAATTTTATGGGCTATCTTTGATCACTTTCAATTCATCATTAATTACTTAATAAAATTATATTGATTCTGGTAGAGACATTGGATGACCCACTTCTTCCAAATGGTTCCCACAACTGGCTCTGGCTATTTCTCCAACCATAATGGAGAATGAAAAAGAAGACCAAACAAAGGAAGGACAATCCCTTTCGAACCTCATCCCGACCCTGTTGATGTACGGGAAAGAAGGATGATTGTGATCCTTCGTCATCTGCAAACACGGCTTCAACCGCTTAGGGATTTTGTTGCTATTTTTGGGCTCTACCCACATTTATGTTTTAGTTGGCTTTCCGAGCAATGCCCGTGTGACTCTCATAGAGTGACTTTATGTCCTTCTATTGTGAATAGTGTAATGTTATTTATAATCTAATGAAAATGGCCTATTCATTAAAAAAATAAAAAATTGTATTGATATCTTCCCTATAAAAGATGTCAATAATATAAAATTTGTTTCCTTACAATATAATAATTAATTTTCTTATGGATTGTTTAAGAAGATTGAAAACTAAAATCATAGGTATAATCTTATAGGCTATCTTTGACCTATTGGATATTAAAATTATTCAATTCCATCATTAATTACATAACAAAATTATATTGATATCTTCCCTATAAAAAGATACTAATAATATTAAATTTGCAGTCTTACAATATAACAATCAATTTTCTTATCAATTGTTCAATATGATTGAAAGCTAGAAACAGAATAATAAGTGTATTGTATTGTCTTATAGGCTATCTTTGACCTCCTAAATATTAATATTATTCAATTCCATACTAATTACTTGCCAAAATTCTATTTGTGTCTTTAAGATTGAAATAATACAATAAGAATCAAAATAAAATATTATTGTTCTCCAATTTATTAAACATTTACCTATAAGTTTGAAAGTTAGAATGAAAAGTCTATTGTCTTATATGCTAGCCTCATAGATGTTTGGATTATTCTACTATATCATCTATTATATAATTAGGTTATATTGAGATCTTCCCAATACAATTAATATTGATAGCATAAGGTTTGTATGCTTACAATATTATAAAGAATTGAAATAAAATCTTAATATTACTTATTGAAAAATCGTTAATAATTGGGTTAAATTGGCATCTTCCATGTACAATTGACTATATCATATATTACATAATTGATTTATATTAGTATCTTCCCTATACAATTGATATTGTTAGCACACAGTTTGTAGTCTTACAATATAATAAAAAATTAGAATATAATCTTAATGTTCCTTATTGAACATCAACTAATAATTTGTTAACACGTGTTCAATAAGTTTGAAAGATAGAATGATGGGTCTATTATCTTATAGACTATCTTTGACCTCGTAAATGTTAATATTATTTCATTCTATCATTGATTACATAATTGAGTTATGTTGATACCTTCCAGGTATGAAATTGATACAAATGACATAAAATTTAGAGTCTTAAAATATAATAAAAAATTGACATAGTATCTTAATATTTCTTAATATTTTAAACAACCGCTAATAATTGATTAGTTGTTCAATAAATTTGAAAGCTAGAATGACATGCCCATATTGTCTTATAGGCTATCTTTAGCCTCATAGATGTTAGGATTACCCTATTCCATGATCAATCACATAGTTGATTTATCGATAATATACTCCCTATACAATTGACACTAGTAACATAAATTTTTTAGACTTGTGATATGATAAGGAATTAAAATAAAATCTTACTATTTCTTAATAACTTAGGCTAATAAAACAAGTTCTAATAAATAATATTGTAACTTGTATATCAAGTTATTCACATGAATGGTTAGTGTTTATTTATTTTGACTTTCGTAAATGACCTCTAATATTATTAAACCTTCTACCAAAAATAATTTGACTAACCAATTTTATAAATTAACTCAACTTACTAAAAATAACAAGCTAATTTAAGTTTAATCAGTAATCACATATTATCTATCAAAATTTAGAATATATTTTTATCATATTTATTAATTATTTAACAATAATATACATATATAATTGAATTAATGTTTGAATAAATATTGTCCAAAAACTATATCATATTCATGTATAATTCTATCGGTTACTTTCCAATTGATTTTTTTGCCAAAACCAATGTTTTAAATATTAAGAGTAGAACACATTAAATGTATTGCTTCTAAAATAAAGTAATTATGACATTGATAAGTACATTTAGTATATTGAATAAGCAGTAGCATATTATTTTTTATGTGCAATCAAAGTACATGAAAATTTGCGTGGAAATGAAGGAATGACGAACAAGCCATCTTTAAACTTGAAAGTTGTAAGAGGATATTTATTTGATTGGAATTACCTACTATCCCAACTTCATATCTCCACTCATTTGATAGATTGTGATGGAATGGTAATGAATAGGAACGTTCGACGTTGAATATGTCTTGAAGCTGTAGTAATTTTAAATTCCAAGTGGTTTTTGACTATTTTTGCATTGTGTTTCTTGCTTTTCTCTTCCTAGAGACCTTTGTAATTTAAGTTTTTCACTCTTTTCTTCTTGGGTACATTCAAAAGCAATTATACCCCAATTTGAGAAAAGATACATTTCTTTTAATTACATATCTTTAAAATATTCCAACCATTGCATACATAGACTGTCTTTATGGTAGCACTATTTATGACTATCATCTATAAGAAATATTTTGTATTTATAATACAATTTTGAACTTTTTCAAAATTACGTAGAAAAAGGTGGAACTGTCAATTTAAGTGTTCTATGAATTAGGTTTTCCATTATGGAAGAGTAGAGAAAAAAATATTGAATGTGTTATTAGATATCTTCATATTGTTTTATAAAGAGGATGATTCAGGTAGTTCAAGACAAAAAAAAATTGAATTAAATGATATCTAAGTGGATTGATTCTATTATAACAAGTTAAAAGAAATTTAAGAGTTGCATTATACTTTTAAAATATTTTTAATATAATAGTTTTGTGAAAAGTTAAGGCTTAATGTTGATAATTTGGGAGTATTTTAAGGAGTGAAAGAATAGGATTATAATTCATAGAATTGTTTGGATGATGACATTATTAGATGTCTTCTAATAGCTTTATTAGACCCTATGATTATTTACTTGAATTTCAAATCATTGTTTGGATGGTGTCATATAGATTTGGATGTTGTTTGTTCTTTGGTGTTCCATAGGTTGTTTATTTTAGATGTTGTTGATTGTTCCTACTAATTGTCCAAGAAACTCTGAGTTAGCTATTTTCAATGATCAAGCTCTTGGGTCATTCGCCAAATAAGTAGGTACAATTAATGGGTTGTGATCTTCTACTCTTTAGGCTTTGCAAAACGTATGGGGGTGTCCCTTAACAATATCTATAGGTTCATCACATTGCTTCAAATATTGTGAAAAATAGGTATATTCTCAAAGAAAATATATCAAAGAAATGTACAATCTCATCTAAATTGGCTTTATTATTTGATATTATAAATTCTTAAGTGTTGAGAATAGGATTCCAAGTAAATATGCTCCTAATAAATATGAAGTAAAATGGATTTGGTTTTCAAAAGTTGTTTCTAATCTTGTGGAGGGAATTTCACCTAATTCATACTTATCCTAGGGCTATGGAGTCAAATTACATTAAAAAAAATGTCTTCAAGTAGCCAAATTAATCAAATCGGTGGTGGTACACATTAATGTCTTCCATTAATTGACCTTTTTCATCAAATTATAGAACACTACTTACTAATCCACATCATTATTTTAAAATTATAGTGAATATACTTAAACATTTAATTCCTTCCTTCCAAGAAATAAGAAACTATTCATACAAATGTAGAGACATTATAGGGACAAGCTCAAAAACATCTTTGATATAAAGAATTTATATAATGTTAAATGTACAATATGGAGAGAGCTTACAAGATTTCTTATTTCTATTCAAATTTGAATTGACGTTTATTATATGAACTTAAACAATTATAGATTCAATCCTTCATTGACTATAGAATCAACTGTATGAAGAAGCTACCCACCCAAAAATTAAATTTAGAGCCTCATAAAATGGACTTGAAATCTCTTTTATAGAATGAAGGATAAACAACCATCAATCACTCTTTCATTTGACAAAGAGTAAAATATGCCAAAAGACATCTTTGAGACACATGACTAAATTGTCCCTCCCACAATAAATAAAATCTAATGTGGACACTTCTATAGAGAAGAATGTTTGTGCCTCAATAAGATGTTCCACTCTCAAATTGACTTTAGAATAAGAAAGTTTTTAAAAACTCCACATGATCTTCAAGTGATGAGGTGGAAGTTGGTTCTAACTTGATAATTGATTGAATTACAAATACAATGCATTTGGGCTTCATTTCATTTCACCTTCAAAATTTCTTGAGCTTGTGAATTGGTAACACAATAATAGAAGACAAAAAAGTGCAAAGAAAGCTAGCATTTGGAACTTCTTTCATTATTCTGTAGTGGTAAGAGTTGATTAATGTTTTCCCTATGTTAAAAATATTCTTTATTCTCCTCCATATCATTGATGGCATTTATTTTCATCATCTCATACTCAAGCATAGATAACTTTTCTAAATTTGAAATAAAATTTTCAATCACCTCTTCATCTGCATTAGTGACCAAATTTATTGGAACCGTGGCTAGGAGAATTCTTCTTTCCATTCATCTTGACCCTTCAAAGTTCTATCCTACATTCATAATTATGGCATGTAGAATTTGTTAATTCCTTGAAAATGAGTCTACGAAACCTTTTATTATTTTATCATCCCCTTAATAGCTTTGAATGTGCTACAAATACCTAATTTTTTTAAAAGAATTTGGATTAAAAAAAATTGTTCCAAAATAATACCGAATACATTGATTTGGAAGAAATGTTTCTTTCGCAAAAATTCACCTTAATTTCCGCCCTTCCTTTCTCTCTAAAAATATTTTCCAAAGCATTTTAATATTCTTCTTCCAAAATCTATCAACATGCACCATCAATTTTTTCACTTTTATGCTCAATAAGCTAGCAAAAAAATTGATATATATTTACTTCAATTCTTGAGTTTACTTTTCTTCTCATTTTACTTTCTTAGCCACCTATTTATGAAAATTATTTTCTTCTCTCAATGACACTAAATGTGTGACTAGTGACAAGGCTCTTTTTCCAACATTCAATCGTTCACAGAATGACAAGATTTCTCTGTATCTTCTCATTTTTTGTTGTCAACTTCTTTATGGTTACCTTAGTTTCCATATAACACTTGTACACTTGTATCCTCCAATATATGCACAATAATTTTCCCATCACACTTGTTAGGGTCTTTAGTAATCAATGGCCTAGTCATAGGTAGAGAAATGCTCCAAATGGCCAAGGCTATCTAGATTAAATGTGAATATAGAGTATAATTCATCTACTATTTCCTCAATAATCTTGAGGTCAATTCCCTCATGCCTCTTAATTGAATAAAAAAATAAGGAAAGAGGATATGTCCCAATATACAAATATAATGAACCCATATTTTCTAATTGATTCTCTCCCCCTTTAAGGTGTCATACCTTCCATATCTTCCCAAAAATATTTATAAAAATTAGAGATTATTTTTGTCTTATTCTCAAGGGTGAATTACTTTATTCTTGTTTGGATTTTATTTCCTTTAATTTTATAGAAATAATATTTGAACTATTTTGTTGTGATGAATGTGTCATCAACCACAAACCAATTACTAGCTGTAATACCCTTCTAACCCTAATATAAGTTTTGTGTTTTTGAAAGAATTAAGATCCTTCGATGTTTTCTTACAGCTTAAGTTGTACATGATACTTGTTTGATCTATTCCTATAATTATTTATAATAATTTCATAAGCTAGTACTCAATGATTCTAATATCAGACATACTATCTAAAGGTATCATTTTTGTATGTATTTATCTCCATGTATGTATTGAGTACCTACAAGACCTTTATGAACATAGTTAGGATGTTATATGATATGTACTTGATAGATATATATAAGTGGTTATTTATATTTTCTTCTATTAAGGTTACCTTGGATGAATCTTGTATCTCACTTGATGATTTGATTATGTTAATTTATTATTAGTATTGATAAGAGACTAACACAATGCTTGAGATTCTAACCTTCATTATGATGATGCTACATGCTTTGAGTGTATATATATACATGATGTATTTTCATGATTCAGGACGAAGTCGTAGTTACTCACATAGCTGAGGTCCACACGATGTATCGATCCTGGTCATCTATTTGTAATGTTTTCTTTTATATGTATATCTGTGCATATGTATTTCTTCTTTGTGATGCAGGCTTGCAGGTACTGGGCATCGACTTCACCTGGCTTCACAGGTCTGAGCATGCCCTCAAATCCTTGATGGTTGTTGTTATGGAGATAGTACTAAGGCCCCTACATGAGTCTTCCTTTGTCATTATTCCAATTTGAGAATATTAGGGTTCCTTCTTTGTCAGTCAACCTTTGGGTCAAAAACCCAGATCCAACGCACCCGGTTGGGCATGGTTGTAGTTAGTGCCTTGTGACCACTTGAATTCATTTGGTTGTATGATTTGTTTACTCATTTTATTTATTTCTCCTTCTTGGTATGATTCTTAGTTAATCTTTCTATGTTGTGTTTCAGGAGTTTGGCTTGACTTTCCTTGTTGACTTTGGTTGACCTTGTTTGATCTTATGATTTTCTCGATATGTTTCATAGATGATTTGTAAGGCCTCTTTGGATGATTAGATTTATTTTGAGGTGTGTGATTTTATTCTACCTCAGTGATTATATCCTATAGTAATTATAAATAGGTAATAATATTGTGATCTATTACTTCATAATCTTATAGATTATAGTGTTTGGTATTTGGCATGTATCTATATATATATATATATATATATATGGAAATATATATATGGGTGCACACATATATGTATTTATATATATATAATTTATATGTGATTATATGTTAATTATTGTAGATATTGTTGATGGTGTATATTTTGGGATTAATGTAAAGTATAATATTATTAATAATTAAATATTAAATAATGCGAGGTATATTATTCTCAATTATTAATTATTAATAATGAGGATAGGTTATATATATAGATATTGATGTAATTAATGATGGCATATGCATATATGTTAGGATAATATTACATATGTGTATGAATGAATACAAATAATCTTTTATTGTATATTTGAGTAATATAGTTGTATGATATTAAGTTATTTTATAATACCCTTTAGTTAAGAGTTAGTTGGGAGTTGGTTACTTTTCCTCTCAACCTTTGGAAATCTATTTATATGCACTACTTTCTCATTTGAAGAGGGGGGATTTTGGGGCTGAAGCATTGAGGAGAGGATGGCTTTAATTTTCATGGTGATTTTGGAGAGAAAACTTGGAGATGTGAGGGAGATTTTGTAAGCATATGTCTTTAAGAATTTTTGGTTATCTTTGCTTTTGGGAGAGAGACATTTTTGTGAGAATTTCAATAGTTGAGAGAGGGATTCTTTGCTGTGGAATTATTTCTTTCTTTCATGGAAATTTCTGAAAGTGGATAGGGTTTGAAGGATGCATCTCAAGTTTGGATTTGTCTTCTCTTTTGTTTCCTTCCTGCTTCGATTCAACCTTCATAGGACATGAGGTATGGATTGAATATGTTAGTTACTTTATGTCTCTGATAGATTATGGATCTATTTATATATTATAATTATTTATTATATCTGTACTTTTAATTTCTATGGTTATTTTAAAGTTTTGAGTTTTTGTTTGTAAGAATTGGCATGTGTTTTCCTAGGGTTTTTAGCAACCCATTTTTGGAGATCTATTATTATAATAATTTAAATTGCATCTAGGGTTTTACTAAATTAATTTTCTGTAAGTAAAATTCACAGATCTCAAATGGGTATCTCTCTGATTTTATTTTTAGGGTCGAATTAATGCCTTATTTTTGACATTTTGGCAGACTATGCCTGTCCATTCTCGATTTTGAATTTTCTGTCAAATGTATTCATATGCTACAGGCTGATATGATTATATAAAAGTCTAAATTTGATATAAAATATTCTCCTAAGTCTTATCTTTCATTTCCAATTGGTTTGGAGAATTTTTATTATGTTTTGTGGAAATTACAACCGTTTTAGTGAAGGCAGGTCTGAACCCTAATCAGAATTTTCTGTTTTAAACCAGAAGTCATAACTTTCTTTCCCACCGTTGGATCTTTCTAAAAATCAAATTGAGAGTCCATAATTATGTTAGCTAAATCTCCACCAAAGAGATTTCCTTTATTATTTGTTTTGTGGAAGATATGGATGACTGTTCTATGATGACTATTCTTTGCATTTAATCCTTACTTGAAATAATTCAGTTTAAGAACATCATTAAGTTTTAAGGTTTCGTATGGTCACCAGAGGCTATTAGAATATTTTTTTTAGTTAATTAGATCTATTTATACTCTGAATATGTTTATAATATCACTTGGATGTCTTCTTATATGTTTGGAACATTCTGTATGCCATATTGGGTTTAGGGTTGTCAAGTGGACTAGGGACAACATATGTTTTCCTAAACTCAATCAAATGTTGTTATGGAATTGGTATGAATTCTTGATGATGGATCTATTATGTTCTTCTGATTTTTATATGTATGTTAGGGAACCTAAGTACACTAGGTGAGTGGCTCATAGTGAGGGGCCGGGGCCCTAAGTGGCTAGTACCAGGATAACCTACTATGAGTTATTTAATCAAGTGATAACCTAAATAAATGAATTGGGAATGGGATTGGAATGGGAAATTACACACTAATCAAGATTAATTGTGCCTCGCCCATGCCTTTAGTGCTAGTAAAGACTAAGGATGGGAGTGGGAGAAGGTACCTATGCGTAGGTACGACTGGATGACCTTGTCTGTACGAGAGGCATTCGGTTCCGCATGTGCCTACTTGGGGGCCGGGGCCAAGAGTGGCTAGTACCAGGACAACCCAAGGGGTGAGGGCTATGCGATGACACCCACCTAGCTTGTAGCTTAGAGTCTCTACCAAATTTGATCATGCCTCTGGTAGTCCTTGTGGTCTTCTTGTCTTTTCTTTTGTGTTGTGACTTTGGGGAAATTTTATCACCACCTTAGGAATTTCCTAGTTGTTACCTCTTGTATGGGCCTTTGGTTCTATCTCCTAGCTCGGGGGAGTGGGCCTATTGGTTCCACATGGTTGGGTGGTTAATATTTATATCGAGGTATTGATCGTGATTCTTTGGATGATCCTAGCACATATTCCATTCCAGACCTGCAGTTGAAGATTTCTTATTGGATATTTTAATATGAGATGTACTTATGTATTTTTATTCATGTAATTTTAATCTCCTAAAAGGAGTCTTGTAGTATTGATATAATCTCAATTCAAAGCAATGCATAAGGGAATGGGTAGTTCTAGGTAAAAGAAAGGGAAAAGAATGTGGAATATTGGACATGTTACTAGCATTAAAAGAAAGTGTTTATGTTATTTCTCCTATCCTCTTATGTTGTCCATATGTAAAGGAAATGATCTTAAATATAGTTATATATAATGATGTATCACAAAAAATAATGTTTTCTCTCTTGATGAAAGGATCCAAGGAAATTATTGAGAAATGATAGGTTAGTGATTGGAATTATTAATAATGAATAGTTATGAAACAATGCAATAGAATAGTAATTTGATTTTAATGTTAATACTTGGTTCATGTTAATGAAGTACCTAGGATGATGCCTACCTTAATGAATATTAATCTCTTACCTAAATTATTAGAGAAAAGTGATATAAAGGATAGTAGATGTAGATGAAATCAATATGAATTTATGGAATGAGTTGATAAAAGGAATAATGATGTTGGATGATTAACCTATGTTTAATAAAAGAAATAAGTTAGGGACATTTAACTTGGTGCATTAAAATGAATGTAGATCTTTTAAGCTCATGATTCCGTGAATATCTTATGCATGTAAATGGTTTATATGATGTTGCTTTAGTAGCGACGTTAGGGAACCCGGGAGGACTTAAGTTGTATAAATCTTACATTCAAGTAGTAGAAAATTATTTCTTCTTTTAGAAATATGAAGTGTAATGATGAATATTATTCTAGTTAAAATAAATAAATAAAATAAAATAAAAATTCACTACTTGCATTTTATAGAGGTTTTATGTCTTGTCCTCTTGGGTTGCCTGGCGGGGCATTACACTAGCAGTTATCTTGACATCATCAAAGAGCTAGAATCAAAATTTTCAAAACTAATGTTCAACCTCTCTCCACAAGGTTATTCCACTTGGCTCTTTACAATTTACATGACCTCCATCAGGTATGATGTATCCATGACTATACATTTTCTCCAACTAAAACAATTGGATCAATTGATGGTTGTAGAGACACTTGATGAAAAGGCGTAACACATATTGGACTCTTCACCTCTTTTTTGATAGTGAGTATGATGTGGATGGTTATAAAGTAGAAGGAACCCTAGGATGTATTTTGGACACATTTAATAGAGATTTTGTTTCATTAATAGTCATTATTTGAGTCCTCTCTATTAGATCCTCAATTTATGCATAGGATCCTTTGTGATGCAGGAGCATCTCGGGTCCATGGCAATCTTGTGTCACCAAAAACAATTTGGAGTTTTTATGTGTTGCTCGGTTCCTGCTTTGACTGAGTTGGTCAGTAGTTGGTCAGTTTCCTTTGGTTACTGAGTGTGGTCGGTTATCTCCTGGACGGTCGATTATTTCACTGGCACTCGACATTGTCTGTCTGCTGCTTGGTTATCTTGCTTACCGATGGGTTTAGTTTTAGTTCTTGTTGTGGGCGACTTATGCATTTATATTAGATCATGGGTTTAATGTTGGTATCCATCATTGGGAAGAACGTGGTCCCAAATTTGACCATTCCTTCTATTGATTATGGATCTGAAGGCTGACTTAGCTTGGTAGCTTCTTGTATAAATGTAGATGTTTGGTTGTAGATTAGGATTTAGTTTTTGGATAGAAGATAGTAGACATTAGTTTGGAGATTTGCAATAGATCCTTGCATGTGTGAGGACTTTTGAGATTCATTGTAGTATCAGGCCATAACTAGGAAGGCCTTACAACCCGGCATGTATGATTCAATTGATGAAAATATATGAAATTTTTTGCATTCTCTCTTTCACGGTGTGTTTGTTGGCTTCCACATGTGCTGGGTAGGTTTGGATCATCAAGGTGTGCCATTTCTTGGCCCCTCTTGCATCCTTGCCTTGTGTCAGGTGGTATCAAAGTGAGGTGAGATCTTGATCTAGTTATGTGGATCTAAGTTTGCAAGTTCCTCTTGAAGCCCTAGTTAGTTGTTGTGGGGTAGAAGATTGCGATTTGACCTACAAATGTAGAGGGTTGTCAAGATGGTTCATGGGAGGTGAGATGCAGATCCAAGATTGGTAGATGTGCTAAGGCAGATTGCTGGTAGGTTAGAAGCTGTTGAAACCACCTAAAGAAGAGGCAGACATCTTGAAGATGTTAGTGATGATGAAGTTGAAGAAGAAAAGGTAACTGCAGAACCTACACCTCTTATGGATCAAGGTGAAGAAATATTTTTGAAGGCTTTGACAAGTCTGAAGTCAACACCACATTTCAATCATCCTAAATATGGTCAAAAGCTAGATTTTGATGAATTGGTGGACTGGATCACCAAGATGGAAAATTATTTTGTATATGAAAACATTCTCGAGGATAAGAAGGTGAAGATTGCAAGAACAAAGTTGAAAAGACATGCATCCTTATGGTGGGAACATCTACAATTGGATAGGAAGAGGAAAGGCAAAGAAAAAATCAAGGTATGGAGTAAAATGGTCAATAAATTGAAAGGAAAATTCTTACCCTGTGATTATCAGATTAACCTAGTTCGGCGAATGCAAAGTCTCAGGCAGAAAGATAGCTCGGTAAAGGAGTATACTAAGGAATTCTATAAATTAGATATTAGATTTGGACATGATGAAGATGATGTGGAAAGAATCGCCAGATACCTGAATGGTTTGAGAGTTTCCATCCAAGAGGAAATTAGTATGGTCAAGTTGGATAACATTGAAGAGGCTTATCAATTTGATTTGAAGGCCAAGGAGAAATTGAACAAGAGACATGAAGAGAGACAAAGAGGTCAAGGTGGTAGATTCCCTAGAGGAAGAGGTAGATCTAATGGTGAAAATGGTAGATCTGAACTAGAAAAGACAAATCTGGACAAAGGCAAGATGAAGTGGAAAGGTGAAAGTTCATCTAGAGGTAGAGGCAGTAACTACCGAGTTGGTTATGGCAGAGGAAGTTTTCGAGGAAATTTTTATAATTGTGGAGAACAAGGACATAGATCTTTTGAATTTACACATGCTAGTAAGAAGGCTGGTAGCAGTAGAAATGCTTTGGTACAAGAAGAGTCACCAAATGAACCTAAGAAAGAAAATAACTTGATGGTAAGGAGAGCATTGTGGAATGAAAGCAAAAAGGAAGATCTGATAAGGAAAAGTTTGTTCAAGACCAAATGTAGAGTTTATGATAAAGTTTGGAAGGTAATCATTGATAGTGGTAGCTCAGAGAATCTGGCATTTGAAGAGATGGTCACAAAATTGCAGTTGGAAAGGTTGGTACATCTGAAGCCCTATCAGATTTCATGGATCAAAGATGAGCATACACTCCTGGTAAGTGAACAATGTTATGTGAATTTGAAGATTGGAAAATACTATGATAAGCTATTATGTGATATCATGCCTATGGATTGTTGTCATATTTTGTTGGGTAGACCTTGGCAATATGATAGACATGCTATATATGATGGGAGATTGCATAAGTATACTATTGTGGCTGATGGAAGGAAACAAATCTTGTTACCATTGATGGAAGAACTTGTTAGTAATGTTTTCACATCTGTGAAAGTTTGTTTGATGGAAGGAAGAAAGTTTGTTATCTCATTGAAGAAGAATGATGTATGTTTTTCTGTGATTCCTAATAAGCTGAGTAAGAAAATAGAGGATAATGTCCTTGAGGAGATTGATAAGTTACTCACCGAGTATAGTGATATCATTTTTGATAATGTACCTGATGGTTTTCCACCGAAAAGAAGCATTGATCATTGTATGGATCTAATCCCTGGAGTTAGTTTACCGAATAAGGCACCTCATCGGTTGACACCTACCGAGAATCAGGAATTGAACTGACAGATTCAAGAGTTGTTGGAGAAAGGTTTGATCAGAGAAAGTTTGAGCCCTTGTGTAGTACCTGCTATATTGACACCAAATAAGAATGGAGAGTGGAGAATGTGTACTGATTCCAGAGCAATCAATAAGATAACAGTGAAGTATAGGTTTCCTATACTAAGAATGGATGATATAATGGACAATTTGACTAGAGCAAAGTATTTTACAAAGATTGATTTGAAAATTGGGTATCATCATATCAGAATCAGAGAAGGTGATGAATGGAAGACTACTTTTAAGACAAAAGAAGGTTTGTATGAGTGGTTGGTTATGCCTTTTGGTTTAACTAATGCACCGAGTACTTTTATGAGGTTGATGAATGAAGTTTTGAAGAAATTATTGGGTAAGTTTGTGATTGTATACCTTGATGATATTATGATATTCGGTAAGACCAAAGAAGAGCATTTGTTGCATGTTAGACAAGTTTTGTAGAGATTGAAAGAGGAAAAGTTGTTGATAAATCTGAAAAAGTGTTCATTCATGAAAGAAGAGATTGTGTATTTGGGATTTTTTATTTTAGTTGATGGTTTGAAGATGGATCCTAAAAAGGTTGAAGCTATTTTGAATTGGCCTACACCTGTGAATGCTAGTGAGGTAAGATCATTTCATGGTTTGGCAAGTTTCTACCAAAATTTCATAAGGAATTTCAATTCAATTTGTAATGCTATGACTAAGACTATGAGAAGAGAAAAAAGAGAATTCAAGTGGACACATGGAGCTGACAAAAGTTTTGAGACTTTGAAGCAGAAGGTTGCTGAATTACCTATTTTGTCAATACTTGATTGCAGTAAAGTATTTCAAGTAGAATGTGATTCAAGTGGAAGTGCAATTGGAGCTGTGTTGAGTCAAAAAGGTAAACTTGCTGCTTTCTTTAGTGAAAATTTGAATGATGCTAGAAGGAAATATTCTATGTATGATCAAGAATTATATGCTATTGTTCAAGCATTGAAGAAATGGAGACATTATTTGATATCGAGTGAATTTGTATTGTATGTTGATCATAAGGCTTTACAATATTTGGGTAGTCAGAATAAGTTGAATCAGAGACATATGAAATGGGTTGAGTATTTGCAGAGTTATACATTTGTGATAAAGCATAAGAGTGGAGTCACTAACTGAGTTGCTGATGCATTGAGTAGAAGAAGATCTTTGATGACCAAGATGAAAATTGAAGTTCTTGGTTTTGATGAGATGAGAGATTCTTATGAGTTTGACCCTAATTTTTCTGAGCCATGGAGAAAGTGCAGAGCACCTATTCAAG
Organism: Chamaecyparis obtusa; assembly: GCA_027943335.1. Lineage (NCBI taxonomy): Eukaryota > Viridiplantae > Streptophyta > Pinopsida > Cupressales > Cupressaceae > Chamaecyparis > Chamaecyparis obtusa. Next base: position 1,305,454 of record BSBK01007320.1, read on the forward strand.
ATCAACAAGATACTAAATGGAATGAATATTTTATTCAACAAGGGATGTTGTTTAAAGGTTTTCAGTTGTGTATACCAAGAGGAGTAATGAGATCTAACCTAATAAAGGAGAAACATAGTAGTGGTTTGGCTAGACATTTTGGCATTGATAAAATATGGAATTTTCTTAAGGAAAAGTACTATTGGCCACAGTTCTATAAAGATGTTTATAAATTTGTCAAAAGTTGTGGAATTTGTCAAGTTGCAAAAGGAGTAAGTCAAAACACTAGATTGTATACACCGATTGTTTTTCCTGAGAAACCTTGGATTGACATTAGTATGGACTTTGTTCTTGGCTTATCGAAGATAGTAAGAGGTAATGATTCTATATTTGTTGTTGTGGATAGATTTTCTAAGATGGCACATTTTATACCATGTAGAAAGACATCAGATGTAGTACATGTAGAAGATCTTTTCTTTAAGGAAATTGTCAAATTGCATGGATTATTGGGGAGTATTATCTCTAACCGAGACAGTAAGTTTGTTAGATACTTTTGGAAAACACTTTGGAAGAAATTTGGAACTGAGTTGAAATATAGTTCTACATTTCACCCACAAACCGATGGACAGACTGAATTTGTGAACAAAAGTTTGGGAAATCTTTTGAGATGTTTAGTTGGAGACACACCGAGTAATTGGGATTTTATGTTGGCAAAAGAAGATTTTTCATACAATAATTCAATGAATAGGAGTACTAGAAAGAAACCATTTGAGATTGTGAATGGCACACAACCGAGAGGAATATCTGATTTGAGAAACATTGCTGATGAGAATAAGAAAAGTGTTGAAAGAGTAAAGTTTGCTGAGTACATGAAAACATTGCATGAAGATGTGAAGTTGAAGCTAGAAGACAATAATCAGAAATACAAAGACAGAGCTAATAGATCAATAAGACATAAAACTTTTGATGGTGGTGATGAAGTGATGGCTCATTTGAAGAAAGACCTATTTCCTATTGGAAAATATGGAAAGTTGAAGATGAAGAAGTTTGGACCTTGCAAGATTCTGAAGAAATTTGACAATGGAAATACATATGAAATTGAGTTACCTGATGACATGGACATATCACCTATTTTCAACATTGTTGATTTGTATGAGTATCATGAATCTGATGAAGAAGTGATAGTACTGACAGAATATCCTAAGAAGCAGAATGATGAAGTTGAACAAATTTTGAAGGAAAGAGTTGGCAAAAGTACAAGAGGAAAATAGTATATGGAATATCTGGTAAAGTGGAAGAATAGACTGATGGAAGACAGTTCATGGCTTTTACAGTCTGAGTTGGATGTAGCTCAGACTAGACCTACAAAATGATTCAGAGAATCATTTCAAAATAACCCCAGGTGTTTGATGCAGGAGCATCTCGGGTCCTTGGCAATCCTATGTCACCAAAAACAATTTGGAGTTTGTCTGTATTGCTCGGTTCCTTCTTTGACCGAGTTGTTCAGTAGTTGGTTGGTTTCCTTTGGTTATCGAGTGTGGTCAATTATCTCCTGGGTGGTCGGTTATTTCACTAGCGCTCGGCATTGCCTGTCTGCTGCTCGGTTATCTTGCTTACCAACGAGTTTTGTTTTAGTTCTTGTTGTGGCCGACTTGTGCATTTATATTGGATCACAGATTTAATGTTGGTATCCATCATTGGGAAGCATGTGGTCCTAGACCTGATCATTCATTCAATTGATTGTGGATCTGAAGGCCGACTCAACTCAGTAGCTTCTTGTATAAATGTAGATGTTTGGTTGTAGATTAGGAGTTAGTTTTTGGAGAGAAGATAGTAGACATTAGTTTGGATATTTGCAACAGATCCTTGCATGTTTGAGGACTTATGAGATTCATTTTAATATTAGGCCGTAACCGGGAAGGCCTTACAGCCCAACATGTATGATTCAATTGATGAAAATATATGAAAGTTTCTGCATTCTCTCTCTCACTGTGTGTTTGTTGGCTTCCGCATGTGTTGGGAAGGCTTGGATCATCAGGGTGTGCCATTTCTTGGCCGCTCTTGCATCCCTGCCTTACATCACTTTGTAATAGGGATCAAATTCCTAATTTTTCAACCACCACTATTCTTTCATAAAACTCAAATTTTCTCTCAACTTGTACATCATCAAGGGAATTTCTTATTGGTCCCAAAGAATAGAAAATTCATCCCCAAGAGACTCATTCTTATTGGCCACTATAGCATTGTGAATAAAATATTATGGATCCACCATTCTTGTCTTTGCTAGAGGCAATATGTACTAATCAGAAAAATTCTTAACAATTAAAAGAACTTTTGTAGTGACTTTGAAATCACAAAAGCTCATAGTTGAAGGAAAGAAAGAAGCCTTTTTGTTATCCCTAAATTGAATCTTATTATATTCAATAAATTGCAAGATAATTTTAAAAATTGCAATTATATTTGACATAGTCCTTAGCAATAGGTGGGGGATTCCTTCACATCCATAGCCTTAATAAGAGTGTTCTTATCAAACTAGTACCAATCATCCTAGCTATGGATTATATTCAATTTGGGTATAAAAATTCTTATGGCTATCTCTAATAGTCTCAAATCAATGGGGTGACCCAACCCTCTATAAATATTATTGACAAAAAAGTCTCCAAACTATAGATAATTAGCCTAGAGACAATTATTATCCTAGATATATGTACATTCTTGGATAGAAAGAAGTATCTTATATTTATCCATTATTATTATCTTTAATTGGTTCTTATATTCATTCAATTCTATCCCTCTAAATAGTAAAATGTGGTGCATTAAGGAATATGAGTTAAAATGAACAACGGAAGTGTCCTTCACATCTGCTAGAGCTTTGCTTAGGTTTCTCTTTAAATAAGATGAATATTTAAAATATCTATTGTTATTCCAATCCTATATACTATTGTATTTACACCTTCAAGTTTTGGAAAAATATGAAGTGTCTTTGATGAAAATGGCGATTGCAACATTTAGAAGCACATTTGCAAATTCTTCTCAAGCAACTTAGTGTGAAGATTAATAACTTGAAGCTTGTTCACTTTCATGCAAAATTATTTGATGAGAATATTTATCTATCATATGTTAGTGTGAACATACATATTTAGCCTCTCATATTTACATTTGAAAAGTTTTTGAAGAACCTAATTGGAGGGTCTAGAATTTTTTTATTATTTACATTAATTTATTGTATCTGCTATGGTGAGCTACTTCACACATCAATATCTCATGAAAACTACATATTCATGTTAGATGGACTAATTCCTATTATTCTTGTCATATTTTTATGCTCTCATGTTCATTTATAGAGCCTTAGCACCCCATTCAATATTTTTCCTAAGTCCAAAGCAAGTTGGATTTGTTAATTTTTGTTACTTGTACATAGTCAAATCTCGTAGAGTGACCTTATATATGGATTAATATTTTTGATGCAGGAGCATCTCGAGTCCTTGGCAATCCTGTATCACCAAAAACATGTTTGTGTTTTCATGTGTTGCTCGATTCCTTCTTTGACCGAGTTGGTTCAGTGTTGCTCGGTTTCCTTTGTTTACCGAGTTGGTCGGTTATCTCTCTAGTGCTCGGTGATGCTTTTTTAGTGCTCGGTTACCCTTGCTTATCGAGTTTTTTATTTTAGTTTCCTGTTGAGGCTGAATCTTGTAATTAATTATGGTTCTAAATTTAATGCTAGAATCTATCATTGGGAAGCATGTGGACCTAGATCTGGTCATTCCTTCCATTGATGGTGGATCTAAAGGCCAACTTGTTTGATAGCCTCTTGTATATAATGTAATATTTGGTTGTAGTTTAGGGAGTCAGTTCAGTTAGAAGATAGAAGCTAGAAGTTTGAAGATTGTTGCAGATCCTCGCATTTTGGAGGACTTCTTTACTTGAATTGTAATATTTGGCCTAAATCGGGAAGGCCTTACAACCTGGCATGTATGAATCAATTAAAGTAAATATATGAAATATATTTGCATTCTCTCTCTCACTTGTGTGTTTGTTGCTTCCCCGTGTGATCTCTGTAAAGTGGATCTGGTTAGGGTGTGCCTTTGGCCCCTCTCCCCATCCTCCTTTGCATTAGGTGGTATTAGAGCGAGGTGAGATCTAGATCTAGATTTTCAAATCTAGGTTTGAGGGTTCCTTCTTGTCAAACCCTAGTTGATTTTTTGTGGGGTAGCAGATTGTGATCTGGCCTGCAATTGCAGAGAGTTTCAAGATGGTTCATGGGAGGTGAGATACGGATCTAGGATTGGCAAACATGTTGAGACAACTTGCTGCTAGATTAGAAGCTGTTGAAATAGCCCAGAGAAGAGGAAGACATCTTGAAGATGTTAGTGATGATGAAATTGAGGAAGAACAAGGTGATGTAGAACTTGCACCGGCAATGGATCAAGGCGAGGAAAGATTGTTGAAAGTGTTGGTGCCCAAAAATGATGGATTTTCTTTTGGCCAACTGAGAGGTAAAATGGTGATGCACCACTTGATACCTTTACAATTTTGGCTTAATCAAGCGAAGGCTGGTAGGCCCAAATTCACTTCAAACTACTAAATTATCCATGTCACACAATTATGTACATAAACAAGATTCCTCCAAAGGTGGTGAATGATCCTTTAAGGAAAGAAACTAATCTCCTGAAAATCTCTATTTTATAATACTTGAATAAATGGATTATACTAAAGAATTACAAGTAATGCTTTTGAAATAATGATTTAATGATCTATAAACTACAAATGAACCAAAGATAACAATTTCCAATTAAAGATTAGATCAGTTCCTTCTAAGTACTTGGGTTATAGAGTCAAAACACTTTCAATCCTACATACGATCAAAGACGGTTTTAAAAAATTGCTTTAATAAGACAAGACCATCATTTCAGAGGCTTCCTCTTGATTCACGATTCAAATCAATTCACACAACTAATCTTATCGAGTTTAGCTCAAATTAAGAGACCGATAAGAACAATGGTAGGTTCATAGACCATATAATTGATATTCGAGTTGTATATATTAATTTTGAATTATGATACTCAGGGAATTCAACACAGTGAAACACTCTATTTAATAGAATATCCAAAAGATTAATTGAAAACATATAACTTATAACCACAAATAAAAAGAAGAGCACTTATCTTTATTGATGTTGAAAAACTTGTACATAAGAGTTCATAGTTGCAGTTGTTTATGAAATTCTATTCTATGAAAATATATATTTTATTGTCTTTTTACATTTTTGTGTGTGCGTGTGTGTGTATGGCTTTCACACCTCTTTAGGGTGAAAAGACACGACCCTTATTACAAATTATTTTGAAAAAATAATAAACTAACTAAACAATAACTATCTAACTTTTGGATTTGGGTCTGGTCAAAAAACCAAAACACCTCATGGAAAGCTAATATTTTTATTGGAATAGGAAATTTGATTTCCCGAATTGGGTCTTTTTTAGATTTTTAAAATTCGACCATCTTCATCCTCTGTCGGCATCATCTTTGTAGCAGGTCAAAATTCCAGCATTTTATGAAGTCTTTGATCATAGAATTTTGATTGTTCTTGTCATAGAGCTTCCTTCCTTAATCTCTCAACTTTTTAATTGAAAATTAATATAATTTTTTCATCCCATTTCATGTACTCCATCATTAATTATTGGGCATGAAATTAAGAGGCCATTTTTTAGGGTTTTATCACTATATAGGACTCCAAATTTTGCCCAAAATTTAGAGCTCCAACATAAGGTTTTGACAAATTTGAAGTCTACACCACACTTCAATCCTCCTGAGTATAGTGGAAAATTGGATTCTAATGAATTGGTGGACTAGATCACCAAGATGGAAAAGTATTTTGAATATGAAAATGTACTTGAGGAAAAGAAGGTGAAAATTGCAAGCACAAAATTAAAAAGTCATGCATCCTTGTGTTGGGAACATCTGCAGATGGATAGAAAGAGGAAAGGCAAAGACAAAATTAAGGTATGGAATAAAATGGTGAATGAATTGAAAGGAAAGTTCTTACCTTGTGATTATCAGATTAACCTAGTTAGGCGAATGCAAAGTTTGAGGTAGAAAGATAGCTCGGTAAAAGAATATACTAAAGAATTCTATAGATTAGATATCAAATCTAGACATGATGAAAATGATGTGGAAAGAATTGCTTGGCACCTGAATGGATTGAGAGTTTCCATCCAAGAAGAAATCAATCTGGTCAAATTGGATAACATTGACTTATCAATTTGTATTGAAAGATGAGGAGAAATTGAATAAGAGACATGAGAAAAGAAAAAGAGGTAGAGGTGGTAGATTCCCTAGAGGAAGAGGTAGATCTTATGGTGAAAATAGTAGATCTGAACTTGAAAAGACAAATCTAGATAAAGGCAAGACTGAGTGGAAAGGTGAAGTTTCATCTAGAGGTAGAGGAAGTAACTACCGAGGTGGTTATAATAGAGGTGGTTTCTAAGGAACTTGTTATAATTGTGGAGAAGGACATAGATCATTTGAGTGTACACATGCAAGTAAGAAGGTCGGTAGTAGTAGAAATGCTTTGGTGCAAGAAAAGTCACTGAATGAACCTGAGAAGGAAAAGAACTTAATGGTAAGGAGAGCACATTGGAGTGAAATTAATAAGGAAGATCCTATAAGGAAAAGTTTGTTCAAGACCAAATGTAGAGTTTCTAATGAAGTTTGGAAAGTAATCATTGATAGTGGTAGCTCAGAGAACTTGGCATATGAGGAAATGGTTACAAATTTGTAGTTGAAAAGGTTGGAACATCCAAAGCCCTATCAGATTTCATGGATCAAAGATGAGCATACACTCTTGGTAAGTGAACAATGTTATGTGAATTTGAAAATTGGAAAGTACTATGATAAGGTGTTATGTGATATCATGCCTATGGATTATTGTCATATTTTATTGCGTAGACCTTGGAAATATGATAGACATATTAGGAATGAATTCTAAATATATCCTATTGGGCAGTATTCGTAGCCATTCTGTAGCAGTTGTTGTTGCATTCATGATTGTGATTGTCATTGATGTCAACACAGTGATCTACTGGAGATTAGCAAAGAAGCAGACAGTGTTTGTATTAGCGCATGTGGATATTGAAGATCAAACTATGCTGAGTTAAGGACTTAATTTATGTTGTGTCCTATGTTTGTGGTCAAGAACACACAAAGAAATTCAATTATTCATGAAAATTATGTGTAATTCAGTGGAAGCAGTATTCAGACAGTGTTCTTGAGAAGCAGCTTGTGGAAATTGGATGATATATCCTAATCAAGAGAGAATCTAGGCATGAAAAGTTATACAATTGATAAAGACATTATGATAGTGACATGGACATGATAGTAAGGTCATAGGTTTCATGAGGAAAGAGTTATATTGTTTGGAAGTTGACAATTTTATGTAATTATAAAATATTGTGTATCGTGTGGAAGTTTATATTTTGTGATTGGTTAAGCCTTTTTGCCTAACTCATTTGTAATTATTTGAGTGTGGTATAAAGGAAGGATTGCTTTCCTTTATTGTAATAAGATATGAGGGATAGTATACAAGTGAATTGCAGAATTGAGAAATATTTGTTGTAAGAGGATATGTGAATTGTAGAGATCTGGTATTGAGATCTGATGAAGTAGTTGGTGCAGTTTGGCACAATCAAAGGAGAAATGATAAGTTTTTGAGATCAATAATATTTTGGTATTATTATGTTGGGTAATCCAAAGATCAATTATACAGTGTGTTTAGTGATCTTTCCCTTGAAGCTGTTTGGATAGTGGGTCCTTCTGCCTTCCATAAACTCCTAACAAGGTCAGAATCTTCTAACATGGATTCAAAGCCTCCTAGAAGATATTCATATGTACTGAATGTATTTCATAAGGCTCTTAATAGAGTCCATCCTCTCACAAGTAATTTTCATATTAGTGCATCTTTTGTGGGCATCATTCCCACCGGGGTTTACTCTTTGATCAAGAGGTTCCCTAGTCAACATATCTTGTGTTATTGTGTTATTGTGTATGTATATCTTTCTATGGTTTTTTATTACATGATTAAAATATGTCAATGGTGATAAAAGTTGTATTTATCTAATAACTGATTCACCCCCCCTCTTAGTTATCTTGGTGGAATTTACTTTCTAACAATTAGTATCAGAGCAGTAGGTTCTTGAAGGAAAATTTTAACACATTAAGGAGATCCATGGGAAATCATTTTAGGAGAAAAATCCCTAAGTTTGATGGAGTGAACTTTGATAGTTGGAAAGAAAATATGAAGACACATTTGCTATGTTTAGGACCAGGATACTAGTTAATCACAAAGAATGAAAAGACTATAATTGAAGAAGAAAAAATTGAAGAGTTTACTAATGAGGAGAGAGATCTATTCATATGTAACATACTTGCTAGAGAAGCACTCTTGTCAGCCCTTCTAGAAACTTCTAGAAAATGAGTACAGTTAGGTAAAATATCTAAGAAAATCTCATGAAATTTGGTTAGCTTTACAAACTACTTTTGAAGGTGATGAACATGCAGAGAGAGTCAGATTACATAATTAGATCCAATCCCCTCATAATATAAGTCATCATCATTAGAAATACCTTCACTAGCATAAAAACATTCCTTGTCCTTCTTAGACTTGAAAAACTTAGGCTTGTACTTAGGAACTCTTGTAGGACATCTAGATGCAAAATGACCAACCTTATTGCATGAAAAACATTTCAAATGTAGTTTTCCTTTAAATTTACCCTTACCTCTATTTTATCTTCTAGAGATTAATGCAACAAGTTCATCCATCTTTCTTTCTTCAGCAATTATCTATTCCCATTCCTTGACATATTCTCCAAGCTCTTCTTTCAAGCTCTCACTACTGGTGTTCAGAGGTGCAGACATTATCTTCTTGTGTGCAGATGCCTTAAATGAAAATTCAACTTTAGGTATAGAGTCTCCTATTTTCGTAGCTTCAAAATTAGTTAGCTTTGTAATCAACATCTCTTTTCTAAATTTTGGAGTCAAAAGTATAGTCTCTTGAATAGATAGAGCCTTAAATTTGTAAGCACAAATCAATAATCTAAGGATCTTCGCAACAAATTCTTCATCATAAGTGCCTCCACAGTTTCTGATTCCAACCACAACTTCTGTAACCCTTTGAACATAATCCCTAATGCTTTCATCATCATTCATTTTTAGCTTTTCCATCTTTTTTTTCTAGTTTTGTAACTTCTCTTTCTTGGTATACTTGTCTCCTTCATATAGTGCTTCTAATCTTTTCCAAATCTGGTGTGCCAAATCCAAGTTTTTAAATTTAGTAAATTCTCCTTCAGAGAGTGCATTGATCAATGCTTCTCTTGCAACCATGTTGTGAGAGAATACCTTCTCGTCATAAGAAGCTGATGGAAATTCATTCTTAGTCTTTATAGTCACCTTATTCTTTGTGATCAACTAATAGTCAATGCCCAAATATAGCAAATGAGTTCACATCTTGTTCTTCCAACTATCAAAGTTTTCAGGATCAAAGTTTGGACCATCCTTCCTATAGAACACCATCTCCAAGATCACCTCAAGCTGTTAATCTTTCTCTCTAAGGACCAGAGCTCTGATACCAATTGTTAGGAATAATAGTCCACAATACAACTGAGAGGAGGGGGGTGGGGTGAATCAGTTGTATGATAGAATATTACACTTTAAACTTTGAATAGCAACAATATTAGATTCAATGAACACAATGAATTCCATAATGAATTCCAACACAATAAAACAATATTTTGGTCTTGGGGAAACCCTATTAAAGGTAAAAACCCTGGTGGGAATTAGCACCCACAAATAATGTAATTAGAGTATAGTGTCCTTGTTAGAAGATTTAGCCCTATTAGGAGCTTATTGAAACATTACAGTACACAATCCCTGTTAGAGGACAGACCCTATTAGGAGTCAAGAAAAGAAAGGGGGGGCTCACTTTCCAGGCTCACTACCCAAAGAAGGTTAAATCCACCTTCAGAACTCACTGTTCACAACAAGTGTATATGAAGAAATACACAATCTTTTGAACTATCCGACATCAACTCTCTTTCCTTGATCTATTCAAATGAAGCTCACCAGCAATCCTTTTCTCTACATCCAACATCCACAAGCTCAGAGCTTTCACAATCTTCTTTACATCACATATATTCTCACCATATCTTTTCCAAAGAAAAGATCTTACATATATACCCTATTACATTCTACATGATCCAGTCGGACAATTAGGATTTCCTAATTATATAAAAATTTACATAAAATCTTCCTAAGATACACATGGTATGTAAAATAAGTATACAATGATTCCATTACAACAATTAAGGACTGACATCCTTAATTTACATTTTCCAAACAAAATGCATGCTACACCTCTGAAGTTGTCTCCCAAATAAGTCTTCTCCATATCACACACCACAACTAACGTCATCCAACATTTATTACCTTGCACTGACCAAAAAAAATCATTCAGTACATTGTCTTTCATCTCTTAAGATCGCATACACCTAATCCATATCTTATGTAAGATATAATAGAAACACAGAGACTCACTCTATCATCTTCCACTATCACTGTCCAGTAACCAGTTTTCACCAAAACATTTGTAACTCATCCAACATGCACCATTACATGATTCAATCTTGGATATAAGATCACAATAGCTTCCTGTACTATCATCTATCTTCACACATTCTGAAATATCTGTACAGTGTCCATACAGTGTCATAATTAGCCTGTACTCTTCACAAAAGCATATGTTGACATCAGTGACAAACCACAAATGACAACAGTATGAGTGTCCATTCAATTTCATAGTGATTAAACATATAATATGTATCAATCACCACCCCATGCATTAGAAATATCCAACACATGATCCTATACATATTTCATACATGGATTCTAATCACTATCCCCAAAAGTCCATACAAAATGAATAGTGGGATAGTGAGTTATATCCCCATTTCTAACACACTCCTGGTTTGAACTAGTGAATAGGGATAAACAAAAGGATTTAAGAAAGAACAATGAAATGAAAGAAAAACACTAAAATAATTGCACACACTAAAAGGAAAAACACTACTATACACACTTCATTAATCATAGTCCATCTTTCAACTCAAAACATAGTTCTTGTATTCACTGTTTACCAAGCTAAAATAAACGTTCACACAGTGTGCACACTTTTAGAATGAAATATCCATACACCAGAATGTCCAACCTTGGGATTTGGTCCAATATTGACTTAAATAGTTTGAGGATGATCTTAGGTTGGCTTTAGGGAACTCCTAAGATGATTTAGGGCATTTGGACAAGTTTAGTTCAAGAAACTTTTAAAAGTTACAAATGTTTCCATGCAAATTTTACAACAATTTTACAACTTTTCAAAATCTTGCACACCATAGACATTGGTGAGGTCATATGGAGTTTTAAGCTCTATCAAAGACTCAAACATGCTTTCTCACACATCCTAGGTCCTATGATATCATAATGACATCACTTGACTATACTTAGCCAATAAAAGACTCATAAAACATTATCCTTAAAACCTAAGACAAGGACCTCACTGGACCCCTAATCCCTATTGGATTACACACCTTGGTTAACATGACCTTAGGGAAAACAAAACACTTGGAAAGAATGGCTACAAACAAAAGAAAAGACTTGGGTGATCCTTCACCAGGAAGAGATGACCAAAAGAAATCTATGTCAACATAATCTTGAGGATGTGAAGGTTTGTAAAGGGAATGATTAATGGTGATAAATTCTCCTTTGTGGATAGGAGAGATTATAGGTTGCATGGAGGAAAGCCAAAGAATGCCAAGCTTAACCAAAAATTAGTCTGAAGTAGGAATGACAACAAAGGTAGTGTACAAACAACCTTACCAAAAATAGTCATAGGAAGGTTAATAGAACCTTGAGGGCAATAAAGAAAACCATTACTTGAGTTTGAATCCAAACACTAGATGTATCATAGGTATCCTTATGCAATATTTTACTAAAAAGATGTTCTTTAGTGATAACATTCATGGTGGAAGAGGGATCAATAAAAATACCATAGGAAGGGATATGAGAAACCCTAACATTGATGTAAAGAGGACCATTATGTTCTTTAAACATATCAAAGTCATCAAATGTAATAGGATATGAGGGTTTAGGTGAATGTTGAGGGTGAAACTCAACATGATTAACCACATGATTATATTCTTCTACCTTATCATCATAACTAATGTTGGTAACTAGATAAGAAGGTTGATTAATGACATTTTTTGAATGTGAAGGCAAAGGGTTGGTATAAATTTGAAAATTATGGTTAGGAGGTGCTACAAACTTATTCATATGGTTAAGCTAAACATCAACAGATATATTATTGGAATCAATAAGGTTTTGAATATAATTATTCAAAGCATAACACCTTTGAGTATCATGACTAGGCTCACAATAGTATTGACATAAAGCATTTTGATCAAATCACTTAGGCATTGGTTTTCTAGTGTCAACAAGATGGAAAGGAGAAATTTTAATAATGTTAGCATTAATTAACTTTGTCATCACTACAGGAAAAGGTTTAGATAAATTAGTATACTTACAATTAGGATGATACACAAAGGAAAAATTAGTCATACCTTTGGATCTAGTAGCCACTTGATCATCAACTATGTTTGTTGACTTGTGAATCTTTATGTAGTTGTTAGGATTAGAGAAATTATTTTTATTAATGGCAGCATCAATCTTACCCATAGTAACATGAGCAATTGGAGTAGAGCTCTCAAGATGGATCACTTGTAACTGATAGTGGTGAAGCACTTCACAAAGATGTAAAAAGTAAGTATACTTAGTAAGGAGAATCTTATCTCTAATGTCCTTTTGCAAATTGGAAATAAAAATACGTTGAATATCATGATCAGACATAGGATAAGAAATATGAGCATACAAATGTTTAAATCTACCAATAAAGTCACTCACTTTTTCTTTAACATTTTTCTTACAATATTATTTTAAATGTTTAAATCTACCAATAAATTTGAGGAGAAATATTATTTTATAATTTTTTAATGAAGGAATCAGTGAGTATTTGAAAGGAATTAATAGAGTAAGGAGGTAAAGAGAAATACCATTGCAAAGATTTATCTAAAATTACACGTGAACAACTTAGCCATGAGCCTAAAGCCATGAGTAAAATCACTACATATAGTTTGGAAAGTCCTACCATGAATCAAAAGATCACCCTTACCATTATAAGTCTCAAGATGAGGTATCTCCATATGTTGTGGGATAACAACACGAAGGACATCTAAGGAAAGGGGATTGACGATATCACATCTAGGGATGTTGTACTTGTATTGAGTGAATTAAGCTACTTGTTGCCATGAAGTAGTGATAGTTTTAACTAAGATACTAATGGTAGGATTAGAAGACCCAATAGTAGGCATACACATATTGGATGTACTAGGAAATTTGAAGGAAGATGAAGGAAAATGCAAGGATGTTGGTGGAGGATTAGAAGGAATTAGAAGAGGATTGGAATATGTGAAAGAGACAACATTGTATGAGGGTAATGGAGAAGGTATGGAGGTAGGAGGAACACTCAAAGGAAGTAAAGGATTAGGAAGAACAACACTTAAAGGAGAAAAAACTTGTGTAGAAGTTGTCACGAGATGTGGTGCATAGCTAGGAATACTAGGAATGGTAGTAGAGATCAAGATAGAAGGTTCAATGATTATGGAGGGAGGAGTGTATCCTAACTCTTGAGAACATTCCATCAAATTATTAGCATGAGTATTAATAAGGTGTGAGATACCACATTAAATAAATATGTTATTGTCATCATGAGTAACAAGCTTCTTAATAGCCTCAATAACAACCACACTATCAGGATCTGGGTTCTCTTTCACAAGCCAATTTTCCAATTTATCAAACTCATGAGAGAGATTATCAACTTGGGAAGGAGGGATTCTTAAGGCTTCATATTCATCATGTGAGGAATGAGAAGAATTATGTTCCATTATGGGATTGAGATCTTGAGGGAAAATATTAGTATGATCATGGGTCCTAGAAAGGAAAGAGGAATCATGGTCAAAAGATCCCATGAGTATACACCTTCTCCTAACAAAAATGTTAGAGGTTGGACTAGTGTAATAAAGATAATAAAAGAGGACATCGCAAAAGGAAACTCTAATGAGATCTAACCACACAATTATTAATGTAATAAATAGAAAAGAAAGATCTAACCACATACATATAGCTAAATCTAACTCCAAAATATGATTCATCAATGGGAAAAAAGAAAAGGAGACCAAGGGATATAACTCTAAATTTAAAAGGTAGTTGTAACACTTCAAGTTCACCAAAATGTTCAGATGGAAAATGATTTCAATGAGTTTAGTAATGTAAAATATGTGAGAAGTGCTCATTAATTGACCATTTCCACACTAACATTAGAACACAAGAGAAAGAGGGGCTTTTAGGCATAACTCTCAATATAACCCAATTTAGATTAGCAAAACCCAAGAAGATGAGGGGATGCTAATGCTAAACCCAAATTATACTAAGGAAGTACAAAAGAAAGTCCTTTTATGCAGTCAAGGATGGTGTATCCAATGAAGGACAGTTCAAACCTTGCAGCCAACAAAATTACACAACGGATTACTCAACAATACAACACAAAGTAATTGTTTAACACTAATTTTTCATTAACATGCCCGGCTATAAGGCCTTCTGAGTTAGGGACAATTACAATCAGAAAACAATTCTGCCAGATCCATAATCAAATCCAATACAATCTCAACTAGTTCAGCTCTGAAGACAATCAGAAGTTGATGGAAACCCTAAGGTAGATCTAAACTTGAGCTCGCAAGCCTCCAAGTAATCTCCTTATTCCCAAGTGTGCAACCCTTAGCTCTACCATAAACAACTTATCAGATTATAATCTGATCTGCAAGAACATCAAGAACTTTTCCACAACTTTGCTCTCAAGCTTCACATCTGAATTAGAGATCTGCTAAGTTTCCAAGTTCTGATCTCCTAGAAATTTCTCTCTAAACATCTACCCAAGCCCTCCTTAAATACTAATCATCAGCCACAAGTCAGCTAGATGAAACCCTTAAATTACCAAAAGAAATAATTAAATTCTATACAAGTTGGATTACAAATGTATACAAACATTTAATTCTGCATGTCGGCCCAAGACAATGGCTACCAAAAATTAATTCACCAAGTTGGCTCAACCAATCACATAGGACTCTAGTCAGTAAGTCAGATCTACCAAGCGATAGTAAAATCACTGAGCACACCAGGCATCTCTGAGCACCAGTATCGACCGAGCACCACAAGCATAACCAAGCAACCATTTCACTGAGCACCAGAGACTACCGAGTTCCTTTAGTGAGTGAGCTTCCTTCAATGACCGAGACCATCAGTCAAGGCTGCAACCAAGTAAGACTAGCCAAAACACACACTCCATGCAGTTTACCAAGGACACAGGATGTCCCTATCTTAACCTTGGATGCCCCTGCATCAGACACCCTAGGTTCCAAAAGATGTTCATATGTGAGAAGAACATCTTTGAGGATTCAACACATAAATCCTAAATTGGTTCTTCACATACAAGTCCTCCACCTTTTTTGCTTGCAAAGTCTTCCATTTCAATTTCCTATGTCTCTTCAAGTCTTTTCTCGACAATGTATAGGTCGGTTCTCCATACTGATCATTCATTTTCTCTAGATCCACAATCTCAACTCGGCTACCAATACTCAGGCTTCTCCTACCAAGCGTTGTATCCATCAAAGGCATCAATGAAAACTTCTTGTCATCCTTCTCAATAGTAAACACATTTCTTACACAGTTATAAATAGCTCTACAATCATATTGCCAAGGTCTACCAAGCAATATATCACAACTATTCATCTTCATAATGTCACAAAGCACAAGATCCTTGTACTGGCCAATCTGAACATCAATGAAGCATTTTTCTCTAACTTCCAAAGCATGAACATCTTGTAACTAGCCAAGCCTATAAGGACAAGGATGTTTCATTCTACTCAAACCAAGTTTCTGAACTAGGTCCTCAGCAAAAAGGTTATCAGTGCTATCACTATCAACAATAAAATCACCTAGTTTACGTTTAGTCTTGCATCGGGTCCTAAATAAGTTACTCCTTTGACAAGGTTCATCATTTGTACCGAGAAGTGTTCACCGAAGCAGCAAGTTCTTTGATTCAGGTTCATTCTGAATGTTCTCATTCATCACAATAGTTCATCGGTCAACCTTCTTCTGTGTACACTCAAAAGAATGATGTCCTTCCACTCCACAGTTATAGCAAGTACCCTTAAAGATAACTCTACCTATCTTCTTCTTTGGTTCCACAAGTTTCTGTTCATCTTCTGCATCAGTCGGTTTATCCTTCACTAAGTGATCAATCTTTTCTTTCCCTTGGGAGTTACTAGGCTATTTCCTCTTCAACTTATCTTCTGCCTTCAGAACATACTGATAAGCATCTTCAACAAAATCAATCTTCAGCATCCAAAGCTCATCCTAGATATTGAATCTCAAACCATTCACATACCGAGCTACCTTTTCCTTACCAAGCTCTCGGTGTCCAGACCGAATAGTAAGTTTGTAGAACTCCTCGATATAATCTTCCATAGAAAATTCCTTCTACTTCAGATTCTACAAATTCTTAAACAAGTCAAGCTCATAGTTAGCTGGTATGAACTTAGCCTTCAACTTAGTCACCATCAACCTCCACCGATTGATCTTTGTTTCACCTTCATCTTCTCGGTCTCTCTGTAGTTCTTTCTACCAAAGAGAAACATGTCCTTTAAACTTTGTATGTGCTAATCTCAATCGAAGAGGATCTTCAATTTCTTCTAGCTCAAAGAAATCTTCAAGTTCACCAATCCAATCAATCAGATTGTTGGGCTTCAAAGTACTAGAGAAAGTAGAAACTTCCATTCCGTATTTACTAAACTAAGCAGTGGGTCTAGGCAACCGAGTAGTTTTGTCTTCACCAGATCTGTTCCTCTGGTCATCACCACTAGATCCAACAGTTTCAAATTCTTTAACAACTTCTTCATAGCCATCCTCAGTACCAACATTTCGAGGTATACCAGCAATAGTTCTCATGAACTCGGTGACCATATCATTTTTCATCAATTCCATCTCAGATCTAAAATCTGATTTCACCTTCTCTATGATTTGGGATTCAATAGTATCACAAAGATATGAAATAACTCTAGGGTCCAATCTTCTCAGAGGAATCCTTAAAGATAAGAGAAACCCTCTACAACAAACCCTCACTGACCACCTTGTGATAATTTTCAAGCTTCAACAAGTTAGATCTCAACCTGCAATCTTGAAAACAATTAGGGCACAATTTCATAAGTTTAGTGCTTCAGATCTACAATCCAGATTACTCATAATCTCTACTCCAATAAGATCAACTTCACAAGATAAGCCTTGCTAGGTCAAGCTTCTGCTTCAATAAGATCAACACTCACTCCAACAGGAACAAAACATCACTCTGATACCATCTTATGTAGTCAAGGATGGTGTATCCAATGAAGGATAGTCCAAACCTTGCAGCCAATAGAATTACATAGCGGATTACTCAACAATGCAACACAAAGTAATTGTTTAATACTAATTTTTCATTAACATGCCCGACTGTAAGGCCTTTTGGGTTAGGGCCAATTACAATCCAAAACAATTTTGCCAGATCCACAATCAAATCCAATACAATCTCAGCTAGTTTAGCTCTAAAGACAATCAAAGCTGATGGAAACCCAAAGGTAGATCTAAACTTGAGCTCACAAGCCTCCAAGAAATCTCCTTGTTCCCAAGTGTGCAACCCCTAGCTCTGCCACAAACAACTTATCAAATTACAATCTGATATGCAAGAATATCAAGAACTTTTCCACAACTTTGCTCTCAAGCTTCGCATTTGAATTATAGATCTGTTAAGTTTCCAAGTTCTAATCTCCTAGAAATCTCTCTCTAAACATCTACCCAAGCCCTCCTTAAATACTAATCATCAGCCACAAATCAACCGGATGAAACCCTTAACTTCCCAAAACAAATAATTAAATGCCATACAAGTCAGCTTACAAATGTATACAAATATTTTATTTTTCATGTTGGCCCAAGATAATGGCTACCAACAATTAATTCACCAAGTCAGCTCAACAAATCACAAAGGACTCCAGGTGGTAAGTCAGATCTACCTAGCGACAATAAAATCACCGAGCACACCAGGGATCGTCGAGCACTAGTATCGACCGAGCATCACTGGCATGACCAAGAAACCATTTCACCGAGTGCCAGAGACTACCGAGTTCCTTCAGTGACCGAGCTTCCTTCAATGACCGAGACCATTGGTCAAGGCTACAACTGAGTAAGACTGGCCAAAATAAAAACACTCCATGTAGTTTACCAAGGACACAGGATGTCCCTATCTTAACCTTGGATGCCCCTGCATCATTTTTCATGCATTGTAATATTTTATTAAGGTTGTGCAAATGCACTTGTAAAATCAAACTAATTGATTTAGCAAGATAAGCAATAGAGATCTAGGTGCTAAACGTAAGCAATCATCCCAATTAAGATGTGAAAATAGATCTAAGATAAGATATTAAATAGACAATGAGGTACTCACCTTGAAGTATGAAGAGGAATACACTTTCCTTCTTTGAAAACTATTGTACTAGACCTGTAGTTAAATTTCTGACTATGGATCTGCATCATAGTTGAAAACCCAAAAAATACTGAAAATATTAGGCTATCAGGAATAGGTCAACCATGTCACCATGTTCCAGAACATGTCGACCAATTAAAAGCATTCCTAAAGAACTTTACTAAATTTGACCCAGATTTTTTTGGTAGATCACTGTCTGCAACTTCTAGATTTGTACCTACAATTCCAAGATCCTACTCTTACACAGAAAACTAGGTTTTGGGGTTGGGCTAGATAAGGGCTTTCCTTGGTCAAGCCTTAGATTGAGGAATAAACCTTGAATTGAAATGTAAATATGTAACCAAAATAAGACAAATGTAAATATTCACCTTGCTTGAAGAAACCATTGTCAATAAGGATTTTGTTGTGTTTATATGTTGATCTTGAACTTGCAATGTAGGAAACCTCCACAAATGCTATGGATCTACCAAAATCACTTCATGGAGCCATTTATGCAAGTGTGCATCAATTGAAGAAGATTATGAATGCCTCAATGTAGATCTCCTCCCTTGATAGCCAACAATATGCTAGATCTTGAAGAGGAAAGCTATCCACAAAGGATCCTTGAATCTTTTGAAGACTTGAATGCTTGAAATCTTAAAAGCTTGAATGTGAGATTACTTTCATGAATTTCCCTCCTCCAAAATGAGGTTCCTAGGATTTCTTTTATACTATTTTCTGGATGGGAAAACAAAGTAAACTGACAAGGTCACCAAATTTTCCAAATTGAATCCCTAAGACAACACCGGGCCTGAGGCTCACAACCCTTAGGGAATAGGTTGACCTAGTTGAGATGTTCCCAGGGTGGCCCAAAGAGAGCCAACTCTGAGGTCTTGGAAACTGCACAAATGAAAGTGGGAAAAATAGGGCTGAATGGGAGAAAAAGGGAATTGAGAACAAATCCATCCATGGTCTAAAAAGTTGATAAAGGATGGGAGTTAAAAGGTCTTAAATGAGGAGTGCATCCATTTTAATATTGTACAATGTCAAATACTATGGTCTATATTTTTTTCTCTATGGTTTGAAGGTTATTTTTTATGACATGCTCATGTGTATTTGGTGGTATAAATATGTTTAGAATATGGATTTTGGACTAGAAGAAGTAAGGTTATGTGCTAGACATGTTAGTGCTATAGAACCTATAGAAAAGTGGAAGACAAGTATGTATTAAATTACTATAGAACAATGAAAGAAAGGTATATATTCAGTGGCTAAAAAATAGTGGAAGAAAAGTATGTATTTATCACTATATGTATTTTGGAGATCGTGAGTATGATGGTTGTCAATGCTTCTATGTTATAATCTTTTGTCCAAAAGCTAGTGTTTCAGTAACAAGTATATATAGTTGAAGATGAAAGTTGTTCACTTGTATTTTTCAAAAGGTTTCCACTCTAGAAATAAGAGTTGAAGATGTACATATATGATTTGTATTGAATTCAGGTTTTCTTATTGGTTGTGGGTTTTCCTAGTGATCCAAAAACTATGTTACCAAGTGCTGTAGTCATAATCAGTTTGTGTTCTAGTCCACAAATGTGTTGTGATGGATTCTGATGTGGACATGATGGAGAGTGATTTGACATATGACATGGAGATTAAATCTCACCATAGTGTCTAGAGGTACATATATAGTTGGAAAGATTTGTGGTTCTTTGGTCAATCTGGTACTACACATTTGTGATAACTATGGAAATTGTTCTAGTTATTGTATAAATTGTATTGGGATTTATATAATAGGCTCATGGCCCCTCTCTCTCTTGGAGTGGATCATGATTCATGTTTTTGGTCTATGTATTGAATTTAATATTTATCTCTTATTTAGATGGGTTCATGTTATGTTTGACCTATGTATTTAATATTTATCTCTTATTTGGATGGGTCCCTATTATGTATGATCTATGTTTTGGTCTAGATGATTCTAGCATGGGAAATTATTATAATTATTTGTTGATATGGATGACTTGTAATTCAAATATAATATGATTTTTGCATGGCCAACCTTGTTGCAACTAAAATGATCTATCTTGTATATAAGTATGGTGTGTCCTTTGGAAAAAGGTAAGAGTTATGTGAGTGAGAAAGTGAAGATCTATAAGAAAAAATCTGAAAGATAAAATGTCTAGTTTATGAAGGGTGTTATTTTATAATCGTGAAACAAAGAAAAGATAAAGATAATGTGTCGCTAAAGTTGACACTATTGTGTAGAACTATTTCATTATTAGGAGGATTTCTCTTTATCTATTATGAATATTTGTATGTACCATGTCCCTAGGAATTTGAGTCTTGGATGCACAAGTTCTTTACTGTATCTTGCTATTTTGGCAATGAGCTCCTATCAATATTCAATATTGTATTGGCCTCTAGTTGCAAGTACAAAGCAATAAGATCCTACTTTCCTTATAATTAGACTATATACCAATGATTTATCTTTATGGGAAAGTGCATACTATATTTTTTCCTAGTTTAAATTTTTCGCATACAAAAATATTGGTGTTCATGTTTTATTGTTTAGATCATTATTTTTTGAATGTGTTATGAGGTGAATAATCAAGGTAGTAGATTAATTAAGTGACATTTCAATTTAATTTAATTCATCCCCCTCTCAACATCTAATGTGTGTTCAACAATTGGTATTAGAGAAAGGTTATTTTGAAGAAGCTTAACCACTTGAGGTAGATCTTGGATGGTGCAAAAATTACACTTTTAGGCTCTAGCATTTGATGGAATAAATTTTCCTTATTGGAAAGACAAGATGGAAGCATATTTGAAAACATTTTAGAATGGTATTTGGGATGTAATTCAATTTGGTTTCAATCCACCCTTTGGAAGACCTTTAATTACTGATGAAGAAAAATAAAAGGAAGATAATGTTAAAGTTAGAGAAATTCTTTTTAGTAGTTTATATGACACAAAATTTAGGAAGATGAAAGGTATAAACAAAGATAAAGAGATATGGGATAGAATGGTTTTGGTATATGAAGGATATTTAAATAAAAAATAAGAAAGACTAATGAACCTAAAATTAAAGTATGAGGTCTTAAGAAAGACAGAAGTTGAGAGTGTTGAAAACTACACATATAGAGGCATATATATTATTGATAAACTTAGAGCTATTGGTGGACATATAGAAGACACAAATGTTATAATTAAGATCTTATGAACCATACCAAAATATTTCATCCCAATGACACATTCTATAAGGGAAAACAATAATAGATAAACCGGTACTCAATTGATCAACTTATTAGTTCACTTTCTGCATTTGAGAATACAAAATTTGAAAGGGAAAAGATAGAGACTACATTTAAAGTCATTGAAGAAATTGAACCTGAGACAAGAAAGATGTGAAAGGAAGATACAATATTTATTTCAAGAAGGTTAAAGTGAGGAATTGAAAAATATAAAGGTAAGTTACCTCTTAAGTGGTCTAATTATGTAAGAATATGATAGTTTTCTAATGATTACAAGTATTCATAATATTATAGCAATTCAGAAGATGATGATAGAAAAGACAATCGGAGGAAAGGTGGCTTTAGGAAAATAATAAATTTCAAACATGAGAATAAAAATATTTTATGTTTTATGGAGGAAAACTTCTTTGCAATTGAAGATATGGGTAAAATTATTATGAATTCTCTATTTCTAGCTATTTCACAAAAGAAAGAGGAGATTGCATTACATGCTAAAGTTATTAAAGATGCATGAATTGTAGGTTTTGGAAGTTCAAACCATATGATAGGTGAAAAGAGAAGATTTATTAAGTTGAGAGAATATGATGGATGAGAAATCATATTTCTAGGAGAAGAAAGTGCACAAGTTAAAGGTGTTAGAACCATTTCAATTAGTGGTAAGCGTAGAACTAGTGATGTTTATTATGTTGAGGGTTTGAAACATAATTTTTTGAGTGTTAGTAAAATGTGTAAGAAAGGGTATGAAGTCACGTTAAAAAGTAATGGTTGTGTCATTAAAAAGAAAGAGACTAATAAAAGTTTTGTAGAAGGTTTTAGGGTTTCTGGGAACATATATTATATTGAAGATAAATGTGAGAATCTATGTTTTCTAACTTAATACAATGGAAGTTGGGGATATTAAGTTGATAGGGAACTTAAAAATAAGAAAAATTTGATTCTACATTATTGAAGAACATTGAAGAAATAAAGAATGAATTTGAAAAACCAATGGAAGACAAAAAGAATTTGGTAGATTAGAAGTTAGTGGAAGACAAAAAGGACTTGCTAGATCAATAGCAAGTAGAAGAAAAAAGAATTTGTTATATTGGATCTAGGTGGAAGACAAAAAAAATTATGGATTAGATGCAAGAAAAAGGCATAGACATAAAGGGGATGATGAGTCAAATACTTCCTCCTATTTATTTCAAGTACTCATCTATTAATAGAATTTATTTTTCTTTAAATAAAGTAAATTAGAGGGCTAATGATTGTCAAATTTAGAAAAAATGGAGTTATGTTTTAATAGAATATTCTATTATTGTAATAATTTTGGACATAAGGTAGTTCTGTGAAGAAATAGAATAAATATGAATATAAATGTTAAGAACTTCAACTAATATTGTTATAATTGCAATGGATATGGTCATGGAAAGGTTGAAAGTAGAATAAACATTAATGTTAGAAATAATGAAAATGCAAGAATGAAAAAGGACAATCTGGTTTTCTATAACTATAACTTTATTGGACATATTGCAAGATTTTGCAAAAGTATAGATGATTGTTTTGTGGTTGGAGAAGAATCAAAAGGAAATAACAAAATATGCTTCTAAAGGTATTCTAGCATCCATTCTAAGGCATCATTTACTCTTTTGTTAAATGACTCAAACCACAAGGTCTGAGGGGGAGTTTTCATTCAAATTTATTTCCCCCCTCTAGGTTGGTTGTTGTGTATCTCCTCAACATGGCAATAAGGCTTGAAGGAGCTTCCAAAGGTAATATTTATCTTTTATGGTCTGAATAATTTATTGTATGGCTCATTAAATTGTGTATTAGTTGTTGTTGTGCATCCTAAGTTGTCTTCAAATGTGGATTAGAGAAATGAGTTACAAATCAAGATGTATGTAGATAGCTTGGATAAAAATGTTGTTAATTGTAGAAGATCCTTTGATGAGTTAAAAGATAAGTTTTTTCTAAGGAATTCATTTTCTCCTAAGGTATTTGATTGGTATAAGAATGATATTGTCTTCTACATTGATAAAAAATTATGATACATAGAAGTTATAGAACCTGGAATTTTATAGGCAACTAAATTGTCCTATGGGACTATTAAGGAAGAATGTATAATCATTATCAAAAGATTGATCAATATTATAAAGGATATTGGTGCTACAAGAATTGAAGTTGTGAAAAATATATTTGATGCTATCAATGAAGGGAAAGACAAAGATAAGGGAAAGAGAATGAGAACATTGTTTAAAGAGGCATCATCCTCTATTAAACAAGAAGATAAAATTAGAAAAATGTGTCTAGAGATCTTCTCTGCTCCAGTGATTGTTTCAACTAACAATGAAGGGGAAGATAAAAGGGTGTTCTTGAATAGAAGAAAACTTTAGTACATGATATTGTTGATGATGAGAAGAGTGATCTATCTCCTATCTCATATGATGAAGATGATCTATTAGTTAAAAATATTCTTCCCATGTAGATTTAGTTTGAAGAATTGAAGACTGTTGAAGATATGTTCTATGAAGTTTTATTGTATGATCAAGATACCTTTTTGTTTCTCTAGGAGAAGATTGGGGTTTTTTCTTCTCCTTCAAACTAACTACATTAAAGTTGTGCATCATATTGGAGTTGATGAGATAACAACCCACAACTCCCAAGAACACCTACACATAAACACCTACCATAGAAAGAGAGAGAAGCAAGAAGCTAGACAGGCCTGAACGCATGGATCCATGAAAGAGGAGACATTATTGATGTGCAAAAAAAAAAGTTGCAATGCATTAAAATGAATGATCTGTTACAATCTATTATAAAAACAAGAGGAGATCAATACTTATAAAAGGAGATCAAAACCCTAAAAGGGTGAACAAACCTAGGTTGCATGATAATAATTAATAAAGAAATTAATTATTATATGCATAAAGTTTAGCTTAAGAAAAAAGAGATAATAAGTGACTTAGTAATTAAATCAAACATGATTTAATTAATAAGAAAACACTTTATTACTCTCTAACACCCCCCCTTAAGATAAAACTTGCGAGAAGCTAAAAACCTAGAAAGAACTACTGAAAGAAAATGGGTCTCGACAACAAAAGGCCTGATCAGGTACCCCATTACAAAAGAGAGTCTCTATAAAGCGGAGAAATAGAGAAAACCACATGGGAAAAACTCTTCTCCAAAAAGAGACAAAGACTAGTCTAAAGGATTGAAGAAGCCTCCAAAACTAGGAATGTTTCAGAAAATAGGAACAAGGATGAACATATAGAACATCACTAAAGAAAGAAGCTACAAAATCTGTCAAGAAGTAACTATTGATCTAAAGATCCTCCAGTAAAATATGACTAGGTAGAGAAGACTATAATCTGCATGAGTGCCCTCAAATGACACTACTCAAATTAGGAGGCAAACAAAGGAAAACAATTGAAGTCGAAGATACATAATACTATAATTTGCACGAGTGCCCTCAAATGACACTACTCAAATTATGAGGAAAACAAAGGCAAACACCTAAATTCAAAGATATAGATGGCATAAAAACACCAAAGTCTGAATAGATGATCAATCAAAGTTGGAAGAGTGCATCCAAAAATAGGAAAGAGAAGAGTGTCCATATGGTAAATGATCCATCTCACCAGAATGCATAGGTACCCAGCCATTGTGCATCCACCTAGTAAATAGAATCAAATATTGAATACATAGCTCACACTATCGAGTCAAGGAAGTAGTAGAACCAATAGTAGAAACCCCCCATAATGTTGACAAGGGAGTGTGATAGGTACACTGAAAAGAATGTCCAATATGAACTGCATGATACCAGGAACATCAAAGGTGCAGAGAGAGTACAAACACAAATAGAGATACCTGAGGATAATGTCATTGGAGGAACACTCACATGAAAAAAGTAGATGGAAAACAAAGGCAAACATCAAACCCATCCTAGCACTTTATAATGGAGTGCAAGTACATAGAGAAAAAACATGTGCAAGATCTCATACATGCAATAGAATGACACTTTATCTCAGTGTGTGTGCATAAAAGAATGCTATAAAAGTGAAGTATACACTACTAAAAGAAGAGAAAAGGCTACTAAAACAAAAGAACAGCTAAAGATGAGCCATTCCACAAAAGGAAAAGATCCCAGGACCTGTAACATCCAAGATATCCACCAGAGTGCAAAAATGCAAGAATTTGAATAGAGTATACCTTGAGAAGAATCTAGAAAAATGACTCACAACATTGGAAAGCTCTCAGAACAAGCTTTCCAACGATGCATCATTTTTCCAAAATGGAGTCCAAATGCACAAGATAGAGCTCCCGGAGTGCAAAACTAAACATCTGGCTTTGAAAGTAAAAAACACCATCAAAAAAGAAAAATTAGAAATTCAAACCTCCAAATCTCGATAGAGCTCGAAACTAGGTTTCCAACAATATCTCGTTTGCCCTATTTTGAAAGTGTGTGCTCAAGTTATGAGCACAAAATCAACAGCTATGCTGGAGGACCCAAAAGGGTGTGTTAAAAAAGGGTTGATGTAGTGATGACGTCAGTAGAATACGAGCCTACATTTGATGGATATCTGCTTGTCACCAAAAAAGCCCAATAGACCCCTTGGGCTAAAAAAACTTGGCCCCAAGTCACCATATGACCAAGGGCTGAGGATGCATCTGCTAGGGGATTAAATTTGATGACCAAATAAGCGTCACCGCAATAATGTTTTTTAAAAAATTGTCGTACAGCCTTGGGATGTGTGCCAGGGTCATACGACCCCGACATAATTTTTTTTTGCCTTATAATGCAATGACATCCGAATCGGATGTGCCTTATGTGGATTTGGGGATTCTTGGCCACTGCGAGCTCAACGGTGAGGTCAGTTTGAGCCAAAAATGCTCCAAAATACTAGTGACCACCTCATGATCCATACTAGGGTCGATTGAAAATTATTTTTGCCACAGATTCCAACTTTGTCCAAATTAGACAAATTTTGTATGGATATAGGGGTTCTTGGATGCTTTGAATGCAACCATGAGGTCCATTTGAAACCAAGATGAACAAAAAGAGAAGTTCTTGTAGATTCAATACAAAGCCCTCTGAAACATAGATCTAACAAACATGACTGAATCTCTTAGGAAGAGGACAAGGGAAAATAGTTTTGAAGCTCTGATACCATATTGGAGTTGACGAGTAAACAACCTAAAGCTCCCAAGAATACATGCATGCAAACACCTATCACAGAAAGAGAGAGAAGCAAGAAGCTAGAGAGGCTTGAACACATGGATCCTTGAAAGATGAGACATTCTTGATGTGCAAAAACAAAATTGCAATTCAATAAAATGAATAATCTGTTACAATCTATTATAAAAACAAGAGTGTTGGAAATATAGATGCGGTAACTGAGAGGGGTGTTGAATCAGTTAACCAAAAAAATATTACCACTGATCCCTTAAATATCTTAACAAATTATTTACTCTGCCACTCAGTAAATATATAGAGAAATGCTGAAAACTTGATTCTTGAAATGTGTAATAATTAAACTATTCTTAAGCATTCATCACTGATTAACTTACATGAATAAAGAAAATAACATGAACACAAGAGACACCAGATTTATCGTGGAAACCCAATATGGGAAAAACCACCAATGTAACTAGTTACTATTTTTCACTCTTCTGAAGTGATGCCCGGTTAGAAGCCAACCCGGTAAAAGGTTACAAAACACACTGTTAGGTGTGACCTTGTTAGAGGATTTAATCACCCTGCTAGGAGTGGCCTTGTAAGAGGTCTTCAAACAATTCAATAGAACTATTACCTTGTTAGAGGATTTACAAAATGGTTGTTAAACCAACTCGGTTAAGATATTTTGATATCACTGCTACAATTGCTAGAGAGTAACAATGAAATAACCTACAACTGAATTGCTGAATATAGATCTCTATTCTATTTCACTAGATCCTTACTGATCAATTAAATCTTTGCTGCTCCTCAAGGATATCTGACCATCCTTCAAAATTTGCACATACCTTTCTTCAAAATGATTTTTGCATGCTGTATATCTTTTATTCACCATTTGACATTCTATATATATATGCCATTTCATAATCATTTAGATTGTCAAGTCGACACTAAAAATTATTATAACAGTCGGCTGGGATAAATAAACTGTAATAACAAAATTCTTTGAAAGGGCCGACCTTGCTCGGTAAACATTAATCCTGAAAAGATTTCCTTTGGTGACCGAGAGAACTCAGTAACCACAACAAATTCTGCAACATCCTTTGGAGACCAAGAGAGTTTGGTAACCACTAATTTTCCTTCGATAACCGAGGAGGCTCGGTTAACACTGTTATCCTGTCATGTTTCCTTTAGACACTTGAGAGAACTCGGTAGACACTAAAAATTGCCTAGCTGATTGACTGAGCTTGGTAGATACTGAGAACCGCTTAGCTGACCGATTGAACTCGGTAGATACTGAGAACCACTTAGCTGACCAACTGAACTTTGTAGATACTGAGAACCGCTTAGCTGATCGACTGAACTCGGTAGATACTGAGAACCACTTAGCTGACCGACTGAACTTGGTAGATACTGGGAGTGATAATTGATATGACATTTGTGTGACATCAAAGACAACACATAGCTAATCCAACAATGTCCTTCAGACAATTGTATCCAACAATCTCCCTCTTTGGCATTGATGGCAACACAACATGTCATAGCACAATGAAATTTCACAAAGAAACCAAGAGTAAGAAACATATCCTTAGCTTCATTCTGATTCCCATCATCTTCAAACTTCTTTCTCTGACTGAGAACTCTCCCTCTTAACTTCTCAAATTATTCTTCTTAGAAATTTCTTGAAATGACAGAAAATTCTTCCTCTTTGACAACACATGGCAAAGACAATTTACATAGTTTCGGTAAATATCAATGTACCTTATGTACTGATTCATATGCAATGATTCCCTGACTATGCTGCATTAATTGATTGATCTTCAACATGTTCTGGTTGATGCATCACTAAAACTTTATGTAGTGAACCTCAGATAAGGGAGTGACCCCTAACTTGCCTCTTAGATACAAGAATGCATCCTTAGGTAGTGGTTTGGTGAAGATATCTGTAATTTGTTCTTTTGTATGAATATATTCCAATCTGATTTCCTTGTCCTGCACCAATTCTCTCACAAAGTGATATTTAATTGCAATGTGCTTAGTTTTGGAATGCATTACTGGATTCTTTGAAATATTTATTGCACTTGTATTATCACAAAACATAACAACTGGTTCTTTGATCTCAACCTTCATGCCTTCCAAAAATTGTTTAAACCATATAATATTAGAGTAGTTTAATGCTGCAGCAACATATTCTGCTTCTACTGTGGATTGGGATGTGCAATTTTGCTTTTTACTAGTCCAAGATACTAACCTCTTGCCAAGAAAGAATGCACCACCACTTGTACTCTTTCTGTCATCAATGTTTCCTGCCCAATAAGCATCAGTAAACACTTTTAAATCCAGATTGCCTCCAAATTTATACCACAAGTCATAATCTTCAGTTCCCCTTAAATACCTCAAGATTCTTTTGATTTCCATCATGTGATTTTCTCTGGGTTTAGCCGAGAATCTTTCCACTATTCCAACTACTAAGGCAATATCAGGCCTTGTGTGTACTACACACTGTAATTTTTCAATCATTGATCTGTACAAGGTTTGATCTACTTCTTTTGAATCATCATCTTTGGTAAGCTTCAGTCTAGTACACATGGGTGTACCAACTGGTTTTGAATCTTCCATACCAAATTTCTTAAGTATTTCCCTGATATATTTAGACTGAGTAATGTAGATACCATTTTTGTTTTGCTGAATCTGAAGTCCAACAAAGAATTTTATCTGACCAAACATAGACATTTCAAATTCTTTGTTCATAAGCTCTGAAAATTCTTTGCACTGATCATCATTTCCTATAAACACAATATCATCCACAAATATTTCTACCAAAACAATTTTGTTATTTGATCCTTCTTTGATGTATAAATTGTTGTTGTCATTAGCCCTTTTGAAATTAATCTGAGTAAGATAGTTATGTAATCTTTCATACCATGCTCTAGGAGCTTGTTTCAGACCATACAATGCTTTGTGTAATTTGCAGACCATATTCCTTTTGTCTGGATCAATAAAACCTTCAGGTTGCTCAATGTAGACTTCTTCCTCAAGAATACCATTGAGAAAAGCAGATTTGATATCCATCTGATATACCTTAAATCCTTTATGTGCTACATATGCAAGTAAAGTCCTCACACCTTCTAATCTTGCAACAGGAGCAAAAGTCTCTCCATAATCTATTCCTTCTTCTTGAGAATATCCTTTACATACCAATCTTGCTTTGTTTCTTGATACTTGACCATCTTCATTCAATTTATTTCTGAATACCCATTTTGTCCCAATTACATTTTTATCTTTAGGCTTAGGTACAAGAGTCCATGTCTTATTTTTCTCTATTTGCTCTATTTCTTCATTCTTAGCCTTAATCCAACTTTCATTTTCTAATGCATCTTTGACATTTTTAGGTTCAAAATCAGCAAATAAACATGTACCTTTTAGTTTACTTCTTGTCATAGTACCATCTGATTTGTTTCCAATAATCTGATCTGGTTTATGATGCTTTTTGACGTACTTGGCTAATATAGGTTCCTTGCTTCCTGAATGAGTTACATTGTCATCTTCTTCATCTTCAGGTTCAGATTGCTCGGGCTCAGTAGATACTTGCTCGGTAGCTTTAGACTGAGACTTGGTACTTTGTGACTCGGTTAGAAGTTCTTCTTATGACTCGGTTACTGTACTGGGCTCGGTAGATGTAGTCTCCTTACATGTGTCTGGCAATGTATTAGGTTTGATGTAAACAAATTTTCTGTAGTCCTCTGGTTCCTTTTTGCTTTCTTCTTCAATCTTTTCTGCAAACTCATCAATTCTCACATGTGCACTTTCTATGATTTTGTGAGTAGGCAAATTTAGACATCTATATGCCTTACTTTTGCAAGAATATCCCAAAAATATTCCTTCATCACTTTTTACATCAAATTTTCCTTTTCTACATTCTTTCAAGATGTAACATTTACTACCAAATACTTTTAGGTAACTTACATTTGATTTGTAGCCATACCATAGCTCATATGGAGTCTTGAATGTGTCTTTTCTCAGCTGTACTCGATTCAAGGTATGAACTACAGTGCTGATAGCTTCATTCCAATATTTCATAGCAATGTTCTTTACAATCATTAGAGTCCTTACACAGTCCATGATAGATCTGTTCCTACTTTCAGCTATTCCATTCTGCTCAGGAGTTCTCAGGGCTGATACCTGTCTTTTGATTCCTCTTTCAATGCAGAAATTATTGAATTCATGGGAGATGAATTCACCACCTCTGTCTAATCTCAAGCATTTTATTCTTTTTCCTGTTTCCTTTTCTACTCTTGCTAAATACCATTTGAACTTCTCAAATGCTTTAGACTTTTCTCTTAAATACATAACAGTCATCATTCTAGAATAATCATCAACAAAGAGAATAAAGAATTTTTCTCCGGTATAGCTCTCAATTCCAATAGGTCCACATAAATCAGTATGCACAATTTCTAAAATATCTTCAGACTGATAGTTTTTACTTTTGAAACTAGACTTTCCCATTTTACCAATTTGACAATTCTTGCATAGACTAACATCAGGTTTCTTCAAAGTAGGAATACCTCTTACTTTCTTGAATTTGCTTATTTTCATCATGTTGTCAAAATTTACATGACATAACCTTTTGTGCCATAACCAACTTTCTTCAATTTGAGCAATAAAACATGAGTAATCATCAAGATCAAGATAAAACAAGTTACCTTTGGTTTGTTTGCCTGATCCTATCAGTTTTCCTTTGTCATCCAGCAGTCTTGCTTTTCCATTCATGAATTCAACCTTGAATCCAATGTTGATTAGCTGTGCTACACTTAGAAGATTATGCTTTAGTCCTTCGACCCAATATGCATTATCACATATAAGTTCTTTGGTTAATGAAATTTGGCCCTTTCCTTTTATACAATAGGGTTCATTATTTCCACACCTTACATTACCACCATCAAATTTTTCAAAGTGTCCAAACTTGGTCCTATCACTAGTCATATGATGTGAACATCCACTGTCTATAATCCATGTATCATTCTTTCTTATATGAGAGATAAGTGCCATCTCATCTTCATCATTATCAGATTCATCTTTTACAGCAATGAAAACAATTTCTTCTTCACTATCATCTGAATCTTTAGCTAAGAAACATGTTTTCTTACCTTTATCCTTGAATGTTTTGAAATTTTTCTTGCCATTGTACTTGTAATTTTTCTTCTCATCTTTTCTTTGCTTGTTTGGACACCTAGCTACAATATGACCAATTTCTTCACATGAAAAATAGATTAAAGGAGTTTTACCTCTATATTTTCCTCTGCCTCTTGAATACTTCTTTGCAAGTAATGCTTCAATAACTTCAAGATCGCTATCAGAACTTTCCTCTGATTCTTCTTCACTTTCTGATTGGATTTTCTTCCCTTTCTTGAGTGAAAGTTTGACCTCAAAAGCTGATTCAATATTTTTAGAAGTTGGAACATAGTTGTCATAGTTATCCAGTTCAAAAGCTGTCAATCTTCCAACTAAGGCATCCAAAGTTATATTGTGATTTTCTTCACATCTTCTTTCTTGAATAGTAGAAACTCTTATTGCATAAATAGGGAGTAATGTTCTAAGAACCTTACTTATAACCGTTTCATCATCAATTTTTCCTCCAGAAGCTCTGATTGCACTAACACTTGTCTTGATTCTTTCAACATATTTTGCAATGTTTTCTTCTTCTCTCATTTTCATTTGATCAAACTGTCCTCTTAGGCTCTCTGCTTTGGCTCTCTTCACATTGTCATCATCGCCATAGATTTTCTTCAGCTTGTTCCACATTTCATGAGTAGTTGTGCAGTCTTTGATTTCATCAAATTCTTCATAGCTAAGAGCTGATGCAATGTCTATCATCATAGTGTTATGGTTCTTCTTCTCTGCAATGTCTTCAACAGTTAATGTGCCATTAGGAATTGTATATTCTTGATCAATATATTTGCATCCTGAATCACCAATAGAAGTCAGATGTAATCTCATGAGACCTTGCCATGCTGAAAAGTTATTTCTATTAAGCCTTGGAATTTCTCTT
Organism: Chamaecyparis obtusa; assembly: GCA_027943335.1. Taxonomy (NCBI): domain Eukaryota; kingdom Viridiplantae; phylum Streptophyta; class Pinopsida; order Cupressales; family Cupressaceae; genus Chamaecyparis; species Chamaecyparis obtusa. The sequence continues at coordinate 1,338,585 of BSBK01007320.1, forward strand.
TTGTAAGACATCCTAATCTTTAGCTTAGGTCCTTGAAACCCTTCCTGCAAGCACCAAAAGCTCTGATACCAATTGTTGGAAATATAGATGCAGTAACTGAGAGGGGGGGTGAATCAGTTAACCACAAAAATATTATCACTGATCCCTTAAATATCTTAACAAATTATTTACTGTGCCACTCAGTAAATATACAGAGAAATGCTGAAAACTTGATTCTTGAAATGTGTAATAATTAAACTGTTCTTAAGCATTCATCACTGATTAACTTACATGAATAAGGAAAATAACATGAACACAAGAGACACCAGATTTATCATGGAAACCCAATATGGGAAAAACCACCAATGTAACTAGTTACTATTTTTCACTCTTCTAAAGTGATGCTCGGTTAGAAGCCAACCCGGTAAAAGGTTACAAAACACACTATTAGGTGTGACCTTGTTAGAGGATTTAATCACCCTGCTAGGAGTGGCCTTGTAAGAGGTCTTGAAACAATTCAATAGAATTGTTACCTTGTTAGAGGATTTACAAAATGGTTGTTAAAGGAACTCGGTTAAGAGATTTTGATATCACTGCTACAATTGCTAGAGAGTAATAATGAAATAACCTACAACTGAATTACTGAATATAGATCTCTATTCTGTTTCACTAGATCCTTACTGATCAATTAAATCTTTGCTGCTCCTCAAGGATATCTGACCATCCTTCAAAATTCGCACACACCTTTCTTCAAAATGATTTCTGCATGCTGTATATCTTTCATTCACCATTTGACCTTCTATATATATATGCCATTTCATAATCATTTAGATTGTCAAGTCGGCACTAAAAATTATTATAATAGTCGGCTGGGATAAACAAACTATAATATCAAATTTTTTTGAAAGGGCTGACCTTGCTTGGTAAACATTAATCCTGAAAAGATTTCCTTTGGTGACCAAGAGAACTCGGTAACCACAGTGAATTCTGCAACATCCTTTGGAGACCGAGAGAGCTTGGTAACCACTAATTTTCCTTCGATTTAACCGAGGAGGCTCGGTTAACACTGTTATCCTATCATGTTTCCTTTAGACACCCGAGAGAACTCGGTAGACACTAAAAATTGCCTAGCTGACCGACTGAGCTCGGTAGATACTAAGAACCGCTTAGCTGACTGACTGAACTCGGTAGATATTGAGAACCACTTAGCTGACTGACTGAACTTGGTAGATACTGAGAACCGCTTAGCTGACTGACTGAACTCGGTAGATACTGAGAACCGCTTAGCTGACTGACTGAACTCGGTAGATACTGGGAGTGATAATTGATATGACATTTATGTGACATCAAAGACAACACATAGCTAATCCAACAATGTCCTTCAAACAATTGTATCCAACAAGAAGATTCCAACTTTGTCCAAATTAAACAAATTATTTTTGCCACAGATTCCAACTTTGTCCAAATTAGACAAATTTTGTATGGATGTAGGGGTTCTTGGATGCTTTGAATGCAACCATGAGGTCCGTTTGAAACCAAGATGATGAAAAAGAGAAGTTCTTGTAGATTCAACATAAAGCCCTCTGAAACACAGATCTAACAAACATGACTGAATTTCTTAGGAAGAGGACAAGGGAAAATAGTTTTGAAGCTCTGATACCATATTGGAGTTGATGAGTAAACAACCCAAAGCTCCCAAGAATACATGCATGCAAACACCTATCACAAAAAGAGAGAGAAGCAAGAAGCTAAAGAGGCTTGAACACATGGATCCTTGAAAGATGAGACATTCTTGATGTGCAAAAACAAAATTGCAATTCAATAAAATGAATAATCTATTACAATCTCTTATAAAAACAAGAGCAGATCAATCCTTACAAAAGGAGATCAAAACCCTAAAAGGGTGAACAAATCTAGGTTGCATAATAATAATTAATAAAGTAATTAATTATTATATACCTAAATTTTAGCTTAAGCAAAAAGAGATAATAAGTGACTTAGTAATTAAATCAAACATGATTTAATTAATAAGAAAACACTTTATTACTCTAGCACATCATTCTAGGTGGAGCCTTTAGGCTCATTTGATTTTTTGGACTATTGCTAGTGGCTTTCATTAGAGTGGCATAATGGTCAGTATGTTTTTGGCTTTTTTCCTTGATGGAAAACTAGGACAAAGATAAGGAAAATATTTATTTGACAATGTGTTTTATATAAATTTGAAATATTATCTTAGTTAGGGGAGGTGAGTGTGTATAATATCTTTATGAAACATTTTTGGTGGCTATTTTCCATCAATGAAAAATAGGGGAAATAATTAGAAATATATGCCTATTTGGTTTCTATTATATGGTTGTCATTGATGTCAAACATTATGGTCCAAAGGCGTCTTCTCCATGGTCTAAAGGTATTTACTAATGACATGTTTGGGTATATCTAGTTGTATGAATATGAATAGAACTTGGATGTTGAACTGGAAGAAGTAAGGTTGTGTGCTAGACGTGTTAGTGCTATAGAACCTAGAAAACAATGGAAGACAAGAACGTATTCAATGGCTACAAAATACTAGAAAATAGGTATGTATTCAATGGATAATGAATATTGGAAGACAAGTATGTATTTAGTGTTTTATATATTTTGTAGGTCAAGAGAATGATGGTTTTTAGTGCTTTTTTTATATAACCTTTAGTTCTAAAGTTAGTGGTTCAGTAACAAGGTTGTACAGTTGAAGATGAAAATTGTTTGAACAGTTGTATTTTTCAAAAAGTTTTCACTCTGAAATAAGTGTTGAAGATGTGAAAATATGATTTGTATTGAATTCAGGTTTTGGTCTTGGTTGTGGTGTTTTCTACTGATCCAAAGATAATTGTTCGTGATCCAAAAGCTATATTACCAAGTGTTATAGTTATAATCAATTTGTGTTCTAGTCTATAAATGTGTTGTGATGGCTTCTAATGTGGATAGGTTGGAAAGTGATATGACATCTAAGGTGGAGATTGGATCTCACCATAGTGTATGGAATTCTAGATATACTTGTCAAGTTTTGTGGTTCTTTGGTTAGTGTAATGATACATATTTGAGATAATTGTGGAAGTTGTTCTAGTTGTTGTGGATCTAGTATTAGGATTTGTGTAATATGCTCATGGCCCCTCTCTCTCTTGGAGTGGATCATGCTTCATGTTTTTGGTGTGATTATTGCATTTAATGTTTATCTCTTATCTAGATGGGTCCTTGTTAGGTGTGATCTATGTTTTGGTCGAGATGCTTTTGGTATGGTACCTTATTATAATTTTTTGTTGATATCAATGAATTGTAACTCAAATATAATATGATTTTTGCATGATTGAACTTATTTAACTCCAATGATCTATCTTGTATATAAGTATAGTGTATGCTTTCGCAAAATGTAAGAGCTTCCTGAGTGAGAAAGTGAAGATCTGATGAAGGGTGCTCCCCTTAATACCACAAACACATAACAGAAATAGAGAAACAACAACAATATGCAAGAACAGAAAATTGGCTTCTTATTATCTCCACAAATGTGGAATTACAAACTTTCAGAATTACAATATGCAAAGCCACATGGGCATTCCCTTACAATATTCTGTAGGACAAAGCCTCGAACTATTACCTAGATCTACTACCCAGAACTATTCTGAACTGCCTAAGACGATAATACAGCCTTCCTTATATAGGCAATTTTCCACCGCCTGGGAAGGTTCCAGAATTTTAGCCAATAAGGCCGACCAAACTTAGAATTATTTTATTTTACATTTTATTACATCATAGTCGGCTCAAGATAACCTTTGAAACCCGAACAGAAATTTTGAAGAAAAATCATTTTCCGCCATTTCAGGTGACCCAACTTCCGAAGACCATAAGTCATCACCAGTTGACCCGATTGACTATTGTAACCCCATTTCGAAAAGGGCGCGAGGAGCTCTGCAACGCCTAAATCAAGTAAGCTTCATTCGGCCCAAAATTCGACCTCATCCGGGGCCTCTAAAGCCTTCAAAACTGAGTTCAAAGTTTCTGTACCCTGCTGCCAATACCGAAAATCTTCAATATCTTCCAATATACACTTGATCTGGCAATGAAACTTTACTGGCAGACTTATATGACCAAAATGAACCTCCAAGAAAGAAATCAGATCATTCTGAGCACATACAAAAATTACCAAAAATAGTAACTTTCCATAAATAGCAGCTCTGCACAAAATAGCCCTTATTGAATACAAAAATAGAAATATTTTTGGGTGATGCAAGATTGCTCTTACACCCAGGATGCTCTTGCGTCAGACACCCGGGGTAATTTGAGAAGTGACCCTGTCACGACTCAGGTGTGCAGAGGAAAACCGAGACGGCTAACCTCCTCCTTTGTCAGCCATGATGAATCTTCAACAGGTCGTCCTTTCCACTTGACCAGATATTCTTCATATGTCCTGTTCCTTGTGCTTCTGCCAACACGACTGTCCAGTATATCTTCGATCTCCTTAGTGTCTGAACTAGTTGCTGGAATACTCCACTGTGCTGCTGTGATCTCATCTTCAACACCTCCTTCATGATACTCTGTCAGATCTGAAATGTTAAACACTGGTGAAATATTTAGCTCAGTAGGCAATTCTACCTCATATGCATTTCCTGAATCATGCTTCTTCAATATCCTACATGGTCCAAACTTCTTCATTTTCAGCTTGTTATATGTACCAACTGGAAACCGCTCCTTCCGCAAATGAACCATGACTTCGTCACCAACTTGAAATTATTTATACCTCCTTTTCTCATCTGCCTTAGCCTTATACTGTGCATTCATTTTGGTAATATGTTTCCTCACCTCTTCATGGATGTTCTTCAAGTGTTCTGCAAAATCCTCAGCTTCAGCACTACTTATTTCTCCTTTATCTATCTTCCTCAATTCAGATGCATTTCTTGGACTACTTCCATATACAATCTGGAATGGTGATTTACCAGTGCTCCTGTTGACAGAATTATTGTATGCAAATTCTGCCTGTGGTAAAATCAAATCCCATCCTGTTGGCTTATCTCCAACCAAACATCTCAGAAAATTTCCCAAGCTCCTATTCACCACCTCTATCTGTCCATCAGTCTGTGGATGATGTGATGAACTGAACTTCAAATCTGTCTTCAACTTCTTCCACAATGTACGCCAGAAATATCCAACAAACTTAGTGTCCCGATCTGAAACTATGGTCTTTGGCAAACCATGAAGTCTCACTACTTCTCTAAAAAACAATTCTGCTACATGAACAGCATCATTAGTCTTCTTGCAGGGAATGAAATGTGCCATCTTTGAAAATTTGTCAACTACCACAAAAATTGAATCATGTCCCCGCTGAGTCCTCGGTAAACCAAGAACAAAGTCCATGCTGATATCCTCCCAAGGCTTCTCTGGTACAGGTAATGGCTGATACAACCCTGTATTCTGCGTCACTCCTTTCGCCATCTGACATACTCTGCAACTCTATACAAACTTCTTCACATCTTGCTGCAATTGTGGCCAATAATAATTCTCACTAACCAAACCAAGGGTTTTATCACGACCAAAATGTCCAGCCAATCCTCCACTATGCTTCTCCTTGATGAGATTCTCCCTTATAGAACTTCGTGGAATGCACAACTGACTCCCTCTGAATAGCATTTCATCCTGGATGATGAAATCCAACCATTTCATCCTGTCTAGAGTAACAGGTTCTGTACAAGCTTTCCAAGCTTCACCAAAATCAGGATCCTCTGGATACAAATTCTTGAGTTCCTTGAACCCAACCACTTCAATCTGCATTTCTGTCAGCAATAGTTGCCTTCTGCTAAGAGCATCTGCAACCCTATTAGACTTTCCACTCCTGTGTCTCAAAACAAATGTATAACTCTGCAAAAATTCAACCCATTTCAAATGCCTTTGATTTAACTTTCCTTGACTATTCAAATATTGCAAAGCTTGATGATCAGTATACAAAACAAACTCCTTAGGAAGCAAATAGTGTCTCCACTTCTTTAATGCCTGAACTATAGCATAAAATTCCTGATCATAAACAGAATATTTCCTCTTGGCATCATTTAACTTCTCACTGAAATAAGCAATAGGTTTACTTTCTTGGCTCATAACAGCTCCTATTGCAGTACCACTAGCATCACAATCTACTTGAAACACCTTATTAAAATCTGGAAGTGCTAAAACAGGTTGTTCTGTAACTTTTTGTTTCAATAATTGGAAACTCTTTTCTGCCCCATTAGTCCACTTAAACTCTTTTCTATCCCCTCTCATTGTTTCATTCAAGGGTCCACAAATACTGCTAAAATTTCTGATAAACTTTCTGTAAAAGCTAGCTAGACCATGAAAAGATCTTACCTCAGTAGCACTCTTTGGAGTAGGCCATTCAAGGATAGCCTGTACCTTCTCTGGGTCCATTTTTAGACCTTCTCCTGAAACTACAAACCCCAAATACACCAACTCTTTCTTCACAAAACTGCACTTCTTCAAATTAATCAACAACTTCTCTTCTCTCAGCTTCTCAAATACCATGCGAATATGCATCATATGCTCCTCCAATGTCTTACTAAAGATCAGAATATCATCTAGGTAAACAATGACAAACTTACCTAGAAATTCTTTCAGAACCTCGTTCATGAGCCGCATGAAAGTGCTTGGTGCATTGGTTAGCCCAAAAGGCATGACTAACCACTCATACAATCCTTCCTTTGTCTTGAAGGCAGTCTTCCATTCATGTCCTTCTCTGATCCGAATCTGATGATATCCACTTTTCAGATCTATCTTTGAGAAATACACAGCTCCACTCAAACAGTCCATAATATCATCCATTCGTGGCAATGGAAACCTATACTTGATTGTGATCTTGTTTATTGCTCTGGAATCTGTACACATCCTCCATTCTCCATTCTTCTTTGGTTCTAATACCGCTGGTACAGCACAGGGACTCAGACTCTCATGGATCAATCCTTTCTGTAACAGTTCATGTACTTGTCTGTTCAACTCCTCACTTTCTGCAGGTGTCATTCTGTGTGCTGCCTTATTCGGCAAACTCGCTTCTGGGATCAAGTCCATCTGATGACTGATCTTCCTGACTGGTGGTAATCCATCAGGCACGTTATCAGATACAATATCCTGAAACTCATTCAACAAATCTGCAACTTCTACAGGAACATCTTCTACTTCCTCTTTACCAGCTTTTGGAATTAAAGCAAAACATACATGCTCATGCCTCATACCATCTAGGAAATTTCTTCCATCAACAAAAGTTATCCTTGCATTACCACATACCTTTTCTTCAGTCTCCTTCAATGGTTTTAGCTTATCTCGCACTCCATCCTTTGTCAGGGAATACGTATTCGCACGACCATCATGTACAGCACATCTGTCAAACTACCACGGTCTACCTAACAACATATGACATGCATCCATAGAGTTGATATCACATAGTACCTCATCTTGGTACCCGCCGATCTTGAACTTTACCAGGCACTGTTCACTGACCATGACCTTGTGGTCATCCTGCACCCAGGCAATCCGATATGGATGTGGGTGTTTCTGTCTCTTGAGCTTCAACTTTTCCACCATCTCTTCTGACACCAAATTGTCAGTGCTTCCACTATCGATAATCACATCACAGCATTTACCCTCACACTTGCATCTAGTGCGAAACAGGCTCCTCCTTTGCTCAGGTTCATTCTCACCACTCAACAGGACTCTTCTGTTAATCAACGTTTCTCCTCTCTCAGCATCTTCAAAATTTGATGATCTGGCATCTTCATCTATATGTGCAACTCTGGCCTGGCCTTCATTTCTCCTGTCTGTTCTGCCTTGGCACTGAGGACATTCAAATGCCCTATGACCTTCTTCTCCACAGTGAAAACATGTTCCACGGAAGCCACCTCTTCCAGATCCTTGTCCTCTTCCTCTTCCTCTCTGATCTCTATTATTCTGATCCTGGAAACGATTGGAATTATTTCCTCGCTGATTCTGAATGCTACTGGCCTCATCCTTCTTTTTCGGATCTTCATTTCGGCCACCATATGACCGTCCACCAGATCGTCCACCACGACCTCTTCCGTTTTGTCTGCTCTCAAACTTCTTGTTCAGCTTTTCCTCTACTTTTAGGGCAAACTGGTATGCCTCTTCAATACTGTTCATTCGAACCAGATTCAGCTCCTCCTGAATGCTTGGCCTTAATCCATTAAGGTATCGGGCAACTTTCTCCTTATCAGCTTCTGCATGGCCTGTTCTGATGAGAAGTCGGTAGAACTCCTCTGTATACTCCTGAACAGATCTTCCCGCTTGCTTCAAACTCTGCATTTTCTTTAGTAGGTCAAGGTCATAATCAACAGGAATGAACTGTCGCTTCAATTTATCCATCATCCGATCCCATCTTGTGATTTTATCTTTCCCTCTTCTATTTCGCTCTAATTGAATTTCTTGCCACCAGATCTTCGCATGACCTTTCAATCTGGCTTTCGCAAATTTGACCCTATCAGGATCCTCAACATCTTCGTACTCAAAATACTCCTCACATTCATTGATCCAGTCGATCAATTCCTCTGGGTTAAGATTTCCAGAAAATGTAGGAACTTCAATCTTAGGTCTTTTCTCAATCTTGGAAATCGCCCGAAAAAGTCTTTCTTCCTCCTGGTTCACAATTTCAGCTTCTCCTTCTTGATATTCTTCTTCGGCTTCATCCTCGCTTTCATCTCTGACATTAAGATTCATTCCTCTGCGAATTTCTTCTTGCAATGCTCGCACTTGTCTCTGCAGCTCTCTAACCTCAGGTGTTACAACACCAGCTCTTCCGCCACGTTCCCTTCGTGGAGGCATTTTCGCGATGCACGCTGAAACCCTAGCCACGGCCCTGGTGCAAACTGCCTCACAGTCGGTGATCTATTTACACACTCAAGAACTCCCGCTCTGATACCACTTGATGAAGGGTGCTCCCCTTAATACCACAAACACATAACAGAAATAGAGAAACAACAACAATATGCAAGAACAGAAAATTGGCTTCTTATTATCTCCACAAATGTGGAATTACAAACTTTCAGAATTACAATATGCAAAGCCACATGGGCATTCCCTTACAATATTCTGTAGGACAAAGCCTCGAACTATTACCCAGATCTACTACCCAGAACTATTTTGAACTGCCTAAGACGATAATACAGCCTTCCTTATATAGGTAATTTTCCACCGCCTGGGAAGGTTCCAGAATTTTAGCCAATAAGACCGACCAAACTTAGAATTATTTTATTTTACATTTTATTACATCATAGTCGGCTCAAGATAACCTTTGAAACCCGAACAGAAATTTTGAAGAAAAATCATTTTCCGCCATTTCAGGTGACCCAACTTCCGAAGACCATAAGTCATCACCAGTTGACCCGATTGACTATTGTAACCCCATTTCGGAAAGGGCGCGAGGAGCTCTGCAACACCTGAATCAAGCAAGCTTCATTCAGCCTAAAATTCGACCTCATCCGGGGCCTCTAAAGCCTTCAAAACTGAGTTCGAAGTTTCTGTACCCTGCTGCCAATACCAAAAATCTTCAATATCTTCCAATATACACTTGATCTGGCAATGAAACTTTACTGGCAGACTTATATGACCAAAATGAACCTCCAAGAAAGAAATCAGATCATTCTGAGCACATACAAAAATTACCAAAAATAGTAACTTTCCATAAATAGCAGCTCTGCACAAAATAGCCCTTATTGAATACAAAAATAGAAATATTTTTGGGTGATGCAAGATTGCTCTTACACCCAGGATGCTCCTGCGTCAGACACCCGGGGTAATTTGAGAAGTGACCCTGTCACGACTCAGGTGTGCAGAGGAAAACCAAGACGACTAACCTCCTCCTTTGTCAGCCATGATGAATCTTCAACAGGTCGTCCTTTCCACTTGACCAGATATTCTTCATATGTCCTGTTCCTTGTGCTTCTGCCAACACGACTGTCCAGTATATCTTCGATCTCCTTAGTGTCTGAACTAGTTGCTGGAATACTCCACTGTGCTGCTGTGATCTCATCTTCAACACCTCCTTCATGATACTCTGTCAGATCTGAAATGTTAAACACTGGTGAAATATTTAGCTCAGTAGGCAATTCTACCTCATATACATTTCCTGAATCATGCTTCTTCAATATCCTACATGGTCCAAACTTCTTCATTTTCAGCTTGTTATATGTACCAACTGGAAACCGCTCCTTCCGCAAATAAACCATGACTTCGTCACCAACTTGAAATTCTTTATACCTCCTTTTCTCATCTGCCTTAGCCTTATACTGTGCATTCATTTTGGTAATATGTTTCCTCACCTCTTCATGGATGTTCTTCAAGTGTTCTGCAAAATCCTCAGCTTCAGCACTACTTATTTCTCCTTTATCTATCTTCCTCAATTCAGATGCATTTCTTGGACTACTTCCATATACAATCTGTAATGGTGATTTACCAGTGCTCCTGTTGACAGAATTATTGTATGCAAATTCTGCCTGTGGTAAAATCAAATCCCATCCTGTTGGCTTATCTCCAACCAAACATCTCAGAAAATTTCCCAAGCTCCTATTCACCACCTCTGTCTATCCATCAGTTTGTGGATGATGTGATGAACTGAACTTCAAATCTGTCTTCAACTTCTTCCACAATGTACGCCAGAAATATCCAACAAACTTAGTGTCCCGATCTGAAACTATGGTCTTTGGCAAACCATGAAGTCTCACTACTTCTCTGAAAAACAATTCTGCTACATGAACAGCATCATTAGTCTTCTTGCAGGGAATGAAATGTGCCATCTTTGAAAATTTGTCAACTACCACAAAAATTGAATCATGTCCCCGCTGAGTCCTCGGTAAACCAAGAACAAAGTCCATGCTGATATCCTCCCAAAGCTTCTCTGGTACAGGTAATGGCTGATACAACCCTGTATTCTGCGTCACTCCTTTCGCCATCTGACATACTCTGCAACTCTGTACAAACTTCTTCACATCTTGCTGCAATTGTGGCCAATAATAATTCTCACTAACCAAACCAAGGGTTTTATCACGACCAAAATGTCCAGCCAATCCTCCACTATGCTTCTCCTTGATGAGATTCTCCCTTATAGAACTTCGTGGAATGCACAACTGACTCCCTCTGAATAGCATTTCATCCTGGATGATGAAATCCAACCATTTCGTCCTGTCTAGAGTAACAGGTTCTGTACAAGCTTTCCAAGCTTCACCAAAATCAGGATCCTCTGGATACAAATTCTTGAGTTCCTTGAACCCAACCACTTCAATCTGCATTTCTGTCAGCAATAGTTGCCTTCTGCTAAGAGCATCTGCAACCCTATTAGACTTTCCACTCCTGTGTCTCAAAACAAATGTATAACTCTGCAAAAATTCAACCCATTTCAAATGCCTTTGATTTAACTTTCCTTGACTATTCAAATATTGCAAAGCTTGATGATCAGTATACAAAACAAACTCCTTAGGAAGCAAATAGTGTCTCCACTTCTTTAATGCCTGAACTATAGCATAAAATTCCTGATCATAAACAAAATATTTCCTCTTGGCATCATTTAACTTCTCACTGAAATAAGCAATAGGTTTACTTTCTTGGCTCATAACAGCTCCTATTGCAGTACCACTAGCATCACAATCTACTTGAAACACCTTATTAAAATCTGGAAGTGCTAAAACAGGTTGTTCTGTAACTTTTTGTTTCAATAATTGGAAACTCTTTTCTGCCCCATTAGTCCACTTAAACTCTTTTCTATCCCCTCTCATTGTTTCATTCAAGGGTCCACAAATACTGCTAAAATTTCTGATAAACTTTCTGTAAAAGCTAGCTAGACCATGAAAAGATCTTACCTCAGTAGCACTCTTTGGAGTAGGCCATTCAAGGATAGTCTGTACCTTCTCTGGGTCCATTTTTAGACCTTCTCCTGAAACTACAAACCTCAAATACACCAACTCTTTCTTCACAAAACTGCACTTCTTCAAATTAATCAACAACTTCTCTTCTCTCAGCTTCTCAAATACCATGCGAATATGCATCATATGCTCCTCCAATGTCTTACTAAAGATCAGAATATCATCTAGGTAAACAATGACAAACTTACCTAGAAATTATTTGAGAACCTCGTTCATGAGCCGCATGAAAGTGCTTGGTGCATTGGTTAGCCCAAAAGGCATGACTAACCACTCATACAGTCCTTCCTTTGTCTTGAAGGCAGTCTTCCATTCATCTCCTTCTCTGATCCGAATCTGATGATATCCACTTTTCAGATCTATCTTTGAGAAATACACAGCTCCACTCAAACAGTCCATAATATCATCCATTCGTGGCAATGGAAACCTATACTTGATTGTGATCTTGTTTATTGCTCTGGAATCTGTACACATCCTCCATTCTTCATTCTTCTTTGGTGCTAATACCGCTGGTACAGCACAGGGACTCAGACTCTCACGGATCAATCCTTTCTGTAACAGTTCATGTACTTATCTGTTCAACTCCTCACTTTCTGCAGGTGTCATTCTGTGTGCTGCCTTATTCGGCAAACTCGCTCCTGGGATCAAGTCCATCTGATGACTGATCTTCCTGACTGGTGGTAATCCATCAGGCACGTTATCAGATACAATATCTTGAAACTCATTCAACAAATCTGCAACTTCTACAGGAACATCTTCTACTTCCTCTTTACCAGCTTTTGGAATTAAAGCAAAACATACATGCTCATGCCTCATACCATCTAGGAAATTTTTTCCATCAACAAAAGTTATCCTTGCATTACCACATACCTTTTCTTCAGTCTCCTTCAATGGTTTTAGCTTATGTCGCACTCCATCCTTTGTCAGGGAATACGTATTCGCACGACCATCATGTACAGCACATCTGTCAAACTGCCACGGTCTACCTAACAACATATGACATGCATCCATAGAGATGATATCACATAGTACCTCATCTTGGTACCCGCCGATCTTGAACTTTACCAGGCACTGTTCACTGACCATGACCTTGTGGTCATCCTGCACCCAGGCAATCCGATATGGATGTGGGTGTTTCTGTCTCTTGAGCTTCAACTTTGCCACCATCTCTTCTGACACCAAATTGTCAGTGCTTCCACTATCGATAATCACATCACAACATTTACCCTCACACTTGCATCTAGTGCGAAACAGGCTCCTCCTTTGCTCAGGTTCATTCTCACCACTCAACAGGACTCTTCTGTTAATCAACGTTTCTCCTCTCTCAGCATTTTCAGAATTTGATGATCTGGCATCTTCATCTATATGTGCAACTCTGGCCTGGCCTTCATTTCTCCTGTCTGTTCTGCCTTGGCGCTGAGGACATTCAAATGCCCTATGACCTTCTTCTCCACAGTGAAAACATGTTCCACGGAAGCCACCTCTTCCAGATCCTTGTCCTCTTCCTCTTCCTCTCTGATCTCTATTATTCTGATCCTGGAAACGATTGGAATTATTTCCTCACTGATTCTGACTGCTACTGGCCTCATCCTTCTTTTTTGGATCTTCATTTCGGCCACCATATGACCGTCCACCAGATCGTCCACCACGACCTCTTCCGTTTTGTCTGCTCTCAAACTTCTTGTTCAGCTTTTCCTCTACTTTTAGGGCAAACTGGTATGCCTCTTCAATACTGTTCATTCGAACCAGATTCAGCTCCTCCTGAATGCTTGGCCTTAATCCATTAAGGTATCGGGCAACTTTCTCCTTATCAGCTTCTGCATGGTCTGTTCTGATGAGAAGTCGGTAGAACTCCTCTGTATACTCCTGAACAGATCTTCCCGCTTGCTTCAAACTCTGCATTTTCTTTAGTAGGTCAAGGTCATAATCAATAGGAATGAACTGTCGCTTCAATTTATCCACCATCCGATCCCATCTTGTGATTTTATCTTTCCCTCTTCTGTTTCGCTCTAATTGAATTTCTTGCCACCAGATCTTCGCATGACCTTTCAATCTGGCTTTCGCAAATTTGACCCTATCAGGATCCTCAACATCTTCGTACTCAAAATACTCCTCACATTCATTGATCCAGTCGATCAATTCCTCTGGGTTAAGATTTTTAGAAAATGTAGGAACCTCAATCTTAGGTCTTTTCCCAATCTTGGAAATCGCCCGAAAAAGTCTTTCTTCCTCCTGGTTCACAATTTCAGCTTCTCCTTCTTGATATTCTTCTTCGGCTTCATCCTCGCTTTCATCTCTGACATTAAGATTCATTCCTCTGCGAATTTCTTCTTGCAATGCTCGCACTTGTCTCTGCAGCTCTCTAACCTCAGGTGTTACAACACCAGCTCTTCCGCCACGTTCCCTTCGTGGAGGCATTTTCGCGATGCCCGCTGAAACCCTAGCCACGGCCCTAGTGCAAACTGCCTCACAGTCGGTGATCTATTTACACACTCAAGAACTCCCGCTCTGATACCACTTGATGAAGGGTGCTCCCCTTAATACCACAAACACATAACAGAAATAGAGAAACAACAACAATATGCAAGATCAGAAAATTGGCTTCTTATTATCTCCACAAATGTGGAATTACAAACTTTCAGAATTACAATATGCAAAGCCACATGGGCATTCCCTTACAATATTCTGTAGGACAAAGCCTCGAACTATTACCCAGATCTACTACCCAGAACTATTCTGAACTGCCTAAGACGATAATACAGCCTTCCTTATATAGGCAATTTTCCACCGCCTGGGAAGGTTCCAGAATTTTAGCCAATAAGGCCGACCAAACTTAGAATTATTTTATTTTACATTTTATTACATCATAGTCGGCTCAAGATAACCTTTGAAACCCGAACAGAAATTTTGAAGAAAAATCATTTTTCGCCATTTCAGGTGACCCAACTTTCGAAGACCATAAGTCATCACCAGTTGACCCGATTGACTATTGTAACCCCATTTCGGAAAGGGCGCGAGGAGCTCTGCAACGCCTGAATCAAGCAAGCTTCATTCAGCTCAAAATTCGACCTCATCCGGGGCCTCTAAAGCCTTCAAAACTGAGTTCGAAGTTTCTGTACCCTGCTGCCAATACCGAAAATCTTCAATATCTTCCAATATACACTTGATCTGGCAATGAAACTTTACTGGCAGACTTATATGACTAAAATAAACCTCCAAGAAAGAAATCAGATCATTCTGAGCACATACAAAAATTACCAAAAATAGTAACTTTCCATAAATAGCAGCTCTGCACAAAATAGCCCTTATTGAATACAAAAATAGAAATATTTTTGGGTGATGCAAGATTGCTCTTACACCCAGGATGCTCCTGCGTCAGACACCCGGGGTAATTTGAGAAGTGACCCTGTCACGACTCAGGTGTGCAGAGGAAAACCGAGACGGCTAACCTCCTCCTTTGTCAGCCATGATGAATCTTCAACAGGTCGTCCTTTCCACTTGACCAGATATTCTTCATATGTCCTGTTCCTTGTGCTTCTGCCAACACGACTGTCCAGTATATCTTCGATCTCCTTAGTGTCTGAACTAGTTGCTGGAATACTCCACTGTGCTGCTGTGATCTCATCTTCAACACCTCCTTCATGATACTCTGTCAGATCTGAAATGTTAAACACTGGTGAAATATTTAGCTCAGTAGGCAATTCTACCTCATATGCATTTCCTGAATCATGCTTCTTCAATATCCTACATGGTCCAAACTTCTTCATTTTTAGCTTGTTATATGTACCAACTGGAAACCGCTCCTTCCGCAAATGAACCATGACTTCGTCACCAACTTGAAATTATTTATACCTCCTTTTCTCATCTGCCTTAGCCTTATACTGTGCATTCATTTTGGTAATATGTTTCCTCACCTCTTCATGGATGTTCTTCAAGTGTTCTGCAAAATCCTCAGCTTCAGCACTACTTATTTCTCCTTTATCTATCTTCCTCAATTCAGATGCATTTCTTGGACTACTTCCATATACAATCTGGAATGGTGATTTACCAGTGCTCCTGTTGACAGAATTATTGTATGCAAATTCTACCTGTGGTAAAATCAAATCCCATCCTGTTGGCTTATCTCCAACCAAACATCTCAGCAAATTTCCCAAGCTCCTATTCACCACCTCTGTCTGTCCATCAGTCTGTGGATGATGTGATGAACTGAACTTCAAATCTGTCTTCAACTTCTTCCACAATGTACGCCAGAAATATCCAACAAACTTAGTGTCCCGATCTGAAACTATGGTCTTTGGCAAACCATGAAGTCTCACTACTTCTCTGAAAAACAATTCTGCTACATGAACAGCATCATTAGTCTTCTTGCAGGGAATGAAATGTGCCATCTTTGAAAATTTGTCAACTACCACAAAAATTGAATCATGTCCCCGCCGAGTCCTCAGTAAACCAAGAACAAAGTCCATGCTGATATCCTCCCAAGGCTTCTCTGGTACAGGTAATGGCTGATACAACCATGTATTCTGCGTCACTCCTTTCGCCATCTGACATACTCTGCAACTCTGTACAAACTTCTTCACATCTTGCTACAATTGTGGCCAATAATAATTCTCACTAACCAAACCAAGGGTTTTATCACGACCAAAATGTCCAGCCAATCCTCCACTATGCTTCTCCTTGATGAGATTCTCCCTTATAGAACTTCGTGGAATGCACAACTGACTCCCTCTGAATAGCATTTCATCCTGGATGATGAAATCCAACCATTTCGTCTTGTCTAGAGTAACAGGTTCTGTACAAGCTTTCCAAGCTTCACCAAAATCAGGATCCTCTGGATACAAATTCTTGAGTTCCTTGAACCCAACCACTTCAATCTGCATTTCTGTCAGCAATAGTTGCCTTCTGCTAAGAGCATCTGCAACCCTATTAGACTTTCCACTCCTGTGTCTCAAAACAAATGTATAACTCTGCAAAAATTCAACCCATTTCAAATGCCTTTGATTTAACTTTCCTTGACTATTCAAATATTGCAAAGCTTGATGATCAGTATACAAAACAAACTCCTTAGGAAGCAAATAGTGTCTCCACTTCTTTAATGCCTGAACTATAGCATAAAATTTCTGATCATAAACAGAATATTTCCTCTTGGCATCATTTAACTTCTCACTGAAATAAGCAATAGGTTTACTTTCTTGGCTCATAACAGCTCCTATTGCAGTACCACTAGCATCACAATCTACTTGAAACACCTTATTAAAATCTGGAAGTGCTAAAACAGGTTGTTCTGTAACTTTTTGTTTCAATAATTGGAAACTCTTTTCTGCCCCATTAGTCCACTTAAACTCTTTTCTATCCCCTCTCATTGTTTCAGTCAAGGGTCCACAAATACTGCTAAAATTTCTGATAAACTTTCTGTAAAAGCTAGCTAGACCATGAAAAGATCTTACCTCAGTAGCACTCTTTGGAGTAGGCCATTCAAGGATAGCCTGTACCTTCTCTGGGTCCATTTTTAGACCTTCTCCTGAAACTACAAACCCCAAATACACCAACTCTTTCTTCACAAAACTGCACTTCTTCAAATTAATCAACAACTTCTCTTCTCTCAGCTTCTCAAATACCATGCGAATATGCATCATATGCTCCTCCAATGTCTTACTAAAGATCAGAATATCATCTAGATAAACAATGACAAACTTACCTAAAAATTCTTTCAGAACCTCGTTCATGAGCCGCATGAAAGTGCTTGGTGCATTGGTTAGCCCAAAAGGCATGACTAACCACTCATACAGTCCTTCCTTTGTCTTGAAGGCAGTCTTCCATTCATCTCCTTCTCTGATCCGAATCTGATGATATCCACTTTTCAGATCTATCTTTGAGAAATACACAGCTCCACTCAAACAGTCCATAATATCATCCATTCGTGGCAATGGAAACCTATACTTGATTGTGATCTTGTTTATTGCTCTGGAATCTGTACACATCCTCCATTCTCCATTCTTCTTTGGTGCTAATACCGCTGGTACAGCACAGGGACTCAGACTCTCACGGATCAATCCTTTCTATAACAGTTCATGTACTTGTCTGTTCAACTCCTCACTTTCTGCAGGTGTCATTCTGTGTGCGGCCTTATTCGACAAACTCTCTCCTGGGATCAAGTCCATCTGATGACTGATCTTCCTGACTGGTGGTAATCCATCAGACACGTTATCAGATACAATATCCTGAAACTCATTCAACAAATCTGCAACTTCTACAGGAACATCTTCTACTTCCTCTTTACCAGCTTTTGGAATTAAAGCAAAACATACATGCTCATGCCTCATACCATCTAGGAAATTTTTTCCATCAACAAAAGTTATCCTTGCATTACCACATACCTTTTCTTCAGTCTCCTTTAATGGTTTTAGCTTATGTCGCACTCCATCCTTTGTCAGAGAATACGTATTCGCACGACCATCATGTACAGCACATCTGTCAAACTGCCACGGTCTACCTAACAACATATGACATGCATCCATAGAGATGATATCACATAGTACCTCATCTTGGTACCCGCCGATCTTGAACTTTACCAGGCACTGTTCACTGACCATGACCTTGTGGTCATCCTGCACCCAGGCAATCCGATATGGATGTGGGTGTTTCTGTCTCTTGAGCTTCAACTTTGCCACCATCTCTTCTGACACCAAATTGTCAATGCTTCCACTATCGATAATCACATCACAGCATTTACCCTCACACTTGCATCTAGTGCGAAACAGGCTCCTCCTTTGCTCAGGTTCATTCTCACCACTCAACAGGACTCTTCTGTTAATCAACATTTCTCCTCTCTCAGCATCTTCAGAATTTGATGATCTGGCATCTTCATCTATATGTGCAACTCTGGCCTGGCCTTCATTTCTCCTGTCTGTTCTGCCTTGGCGCTGAGGACATTCAAATGCCCTATGACCTTCTTCTCCACAGTGAAAACATGTTCCACGGAAGCCACCTCTTCCAGATCCTTGTCCTCTTCCTCTTCCTCTCTGATCTCTATTATTCTGATCCTGGAAACGATTGGAATTATTTCCTCGCTGATTCTGACTGCTACTGGCCTCATCCTTCTTTTTCGAATCTTCATTTCGGCCACCATATGACCGTCCACCAGATCGTCCACCACGACCTCTTCCGTTTTGTCTGCTCTCAAACTTCTTGTTCAGCTTTTCCTCTACTTTTAGGGCAAACTGGTATGCCTCTTCAATACTGTTCATTCGAACCAGATTCAGCTCCTCCTGAATGCTTGGCCTTAATCCATTAAGGTATCGGGCAACTTTCTCCTTATCAGCTTCTGCATGGCCTGTTCTGATGAGAAGTCGGTAGAACTCCTCTGTATACTCCTGAACAGATCTTCCCGCTTTCTTCAAACTCTGCATTTTCTTTAGTAGGTCAAGGTCATAATCAACAGGAATGAACTGTCGCTTCAATTTATCCACCATCCGATCCCATCTTGTGATTTTATCTTTCCCTCTTCTATTTCGCTCTAATTGAATTTCTTGCCACCAGATCTTCGCATGACCTTTCAATCTGGCTTTCGCAAATTTGACCCTATCAGGATCCTCAACATCTTCGTACTCAAAATACTCCTCACATTCATTGATCCAGTCGATCAATTCCTCTGGGTTAAGATTTTCAGAAAATGTAGGAACCTCAATCTTAGGTCTTTTCCCAATCTTGGAAATCGCCCGAAAAAGTCTTTCTTCCTCCTGGTTCACAATTTCAGCTTCTCCTTCTTGATATTCTTCTTCGGCTTCATCCTCGCTTTCATCTCTGACATTAAGATTCATTCCTCTGCGAATTTCTTCTTGCAATGCTCGCACTTGTCTCTGCAGCTCTCTAACCTCAGGTGTTACAACACCAGCTCTTCCGCCACGTTCCCTTCGTGGAGGCATTTTCGCGATGCACGCTGAAACCCTAGCCACGGCCCTGGTGCAAACTGCCTCACAGTCGGTGATCTGTTTACACACTCAAGAACTCCCGCTCTGATACCACTTGATGAAGGGTGCTCCCCTTAATACCACAAACACATAACAGAAATAGAGAAACAACAACAATATGCAAGAACAGAAAATTGGCTTCTTATTATCTCCACAAATGTGGAATTACAAACTTTCAGAATTACAATATGCAAAGCCACATGGGCATTCCCTTACAATATTCTGTAGGACAAAGCCTCGAACTATTACCCAGATCTACTACCCAGAACTATTCTGAACTGCCTAAGACGATAATACAGCCTTCCTTATATAGGCAATTTTCCACCGCCTGGGAAGGTTCCAGAATTTTAGCTAATAAGGCCGACCAAACTTAGAATTATTTTATTTTACATTTTATTACATCATAGTCGGCTCAAGATAACCTTTGAAACCCGAACAGAAATTTTGAAGAAAAATCATTTTCCGCCATTTCAGGTGACCCAACTTCCGAAGACCATAAGTCATCACCAGTTGACCCGATTGACTATTGTAACCCCATTTCGGAAAGGGCGCGAGGAGCTCTGTAACGCCTAAATCAAGCAAGCTTCATTCAGCCCAAAATTCGACCTCATCCGGGGCCTCTAAAGCCTTCAAAACTGAGTTCGAAGTTTCTGTACCCTACTGCCAATACCGAAAATCTTCAATATCTTCCAATATACACTTGATCTGGCAATGAAACTTTACTGGCAGACTTATATGACCAAAATGAGCCTCCAAGAAAGAAATCAGATCATTCTGAGCACATACAAAAATTACCAAAAATAGTAACTTTCCATAAATAGCAGCTCTGCACAAAATAGCCCTTATTGAATACAAAAATAGAAATATTTTTGGGTGATGCAAGATTGCTCTTACACCCAGGATGCTCCTGCGTCAAGATCTATAAGTAGAGTTTTAGAAGAGTAGAAGTTTAGTTTATGAAGGGTGCTATTTTATGATTGTGGTTTAGAAGAAAAGATAGAAACAATGTGTTACTTCAATTGACAATGCTCTGTAAAACAACTGTATTATTAGGAGAATTTCTCTTTATCTAATGTGAAGAGTTGTATGTACCTTTTCCCTAGGACTATGAGTCTTGATTGCACAATTTCTTTACAGTATCTTACTAATTTGGAAATGAGACTCTATATGTAAGTCAAGAGTTGTGAGCTCCTGTCATTATTTAGTGTTGTATTGATAGTGAGCCTCTAGTTGCGAGTATGGAGTAGTGAGCTCCTACTTCCTTTGTAATCAAACTAGATATATCTGTGATTTATTTTTGCGGACAAGTGTTCATCATGGTTTTTCCTAGTTTGAATTTTCCACATATAAAAATCTTGATGCTCATGTTTTGTTGTTTTAGTTCATTATTTGTTCAATATGTATGAGATGAATAACTAAGTTAGTTGATTAATTAAGTGAGGTTTTGATTTATGTTGATTTATCCCCCCCTCTTAGCATTTGATGTGTGTTAAAAAATTAGCACCATTGTTCACATTTCTTGGAGAACTTCATTTGTATATTGCATCATCTAATGTATCATTGAATACTTGTATTGATGTTGTAATTGGACACTCCATAAGGTGTATGATGTAGTTATATTTATGGCGATGTTACTATAATTAGGATTAAATAACATTGTGATTATGTTTTGGTATAAATTTTGATCATGTAATAAATGGATCAAAGAAAGGATATCTTGATTTAGATAGATCAATGTGGGTGTAGTACCTCTCCCACTCTTACTCAGTAAGGAGCTATTTTGGTAAGTAAGTCCTCCATCCTTTCTAGTAAATTCTTAGTTGATTCTATGTTGTACCTATGATAGTCTAGACATAGATCTATGATTGACTAGGACCCAATCATAATCTATTTAGTCATATATATCCTTCCATTACAAACATTTCATTTCTTAGTAATATCATAAATATATACATGTATATATGTATCAATTTAGGTAAATAAATATTTATCCATACACACAAATATGAAAATATAATGTATACATGTTTACACATTAACTTTAGATGTATTAAATGAAATAATTGATGAATAGTTATACGGATGAAAGTAAAATAAGGGAAAAATGAATAGGCCTAGGGACATGACACTTACATATAATGTTAATAGAGAAACTCTATGGCATCTCTATCTTGTGAACTCATCTTGAGAATAGACGTGAGATTGTTTAGATTAGTGGATAAACTTTCCATTTGATTATTTCATATACCATTTCTTTCGTTATTTTATTTTTTCATGTACCATTATACTAAACTTTTATTTTAGTAATTTACTATAAAGTCATAAGGATTTACAAGCATGTTATAGTCTGGAATTGATTTGCATTTAAGTGCAAAGTATTTCTCATATAAATCTATCTATTGTGGATGTCAATAAACTCTATCATAGATGAATATATGGAGTGATTAATATTTTAAGAGCATTAAAAAGAAAATTAAATATTTTAAAACCTACGACATAATATCGATAACCATTGTTAAGAAATGGTTGGTTACAAAGGAAGAAACCAATAGTTGTGACCCTTCAATAAGAGAGACGACTTCCATAGTGAGATAAAATGACTTCTAAGGAAGTGTGAATAGGGGATGGTTATAACTGCTTTCAAAAGGAAAAGAAATGAATACAAGAATACTCCGTACTCCTTGTCGGAGCTACCTAACTCTACAAGAGTTCTTCTTCGATTGGAGGGAGGAAGATTTAGGGGAGTTATGGAAACGGACTGCCCCAGGAAACGCGGGGGATTAAAAGATTCTTGCTAAGACTTGGAAGATGTCAAGCAGCGATGAATAGTGACATATTTTGATTTATAGATGTTGTTACTCCATGTTTACCTGCGAGGTATGTTTCTATCCTTGTTATACAGATCATTTCATGATCCCTATTACGCTAACAAAGGTTGTGAAATTCGGCTTTACCCTTGCCAATTGCATTTCATTGGAATTGTCCAAGCCTTTCTATACATCTGTCGACGTTTTTGCACTCTGGCTACAAATTATGTCATGTTAACATTATTTTCCCATATTATTAGGTCGACCAGTCTCTTGAAATCAATCTGAACCAATTTTATCGCTGATAAATCCTTTAGAATTTTGTGAGCTTTGATGAATATTTGTATGGATAATTTTTAATAGATCTATCACCTTTCCAACGTAGGCAATCTTCCAGTTACCTTGCATACGTACTCATGATGAAGCTGTGAACATCAAGTTCTTACTCCTACATTATCACCTCTCTTTATCAAATTGAATTCATACTAAATTTCTAATGAGTAATAAATCACTTAATTGGTTGATCTTCCAAAACGTTGGTATAATTATTCGGTGTTATAGAAGGAATACTAATCGCTGAAAATTTTCTATGCTTGGCTTATACAAATGAAGGAACAATATGGGCCCATCTTACTTCTGCTTGAATGAATATATTGCTATGCTAGTACAATCAATCTATCAGAGTTTTTGGGAACCTCTGGGTTATCTTCTTTATGTTTCTGTTTTATATTATCGTATATAAACTAGATAACATCCATAAAAAGTATGAATATTTGTCTCAAATATAGTTATTGAAGTCTATGGAAACCAAATCATTATCTTCGTGCCTTTTAGTACTGAAACATTCTTATTTACAACCTCATCAGCTACACGCATTCTCACCTTATCCTCTTCTTAATAGATAAAGTGGCTTAAATTTCTTAATCCCTAAGTGAATTATTGTGTTTTGTTTAATTATGGATTTTACATTTTATTTTAATAATATTATTTCAAATTTTAGAACTGTGCCTTGAGAAGTTGTGATCTATACCTTTTGATCTCTGGTTTATTGTGAGTTTTGCTACATAAATTTAGTTAAAACAAAATTATATTAATTAATCTATTAACTTTCCAAGTGAGTATACTTGTGTTTGGCACTTAATATTTTGGTGATCTTGGTTACCATCTCATTCCAAATGTCAACTAATGATGTCGTGTATACAGTACTAATTTTTAGAAACTCGATCCTTTTCTCTATTTGTTATTATTTTGGTTGTATATATTCTTGGTAGAAAGTGTTAGGTATTATCAAGTGCTCAAAAGATTAATAATCAATCATTTAAAGTTCAAGTTCTTTTAAGAGTATTTTACGTGTTTTTTAAGATTCTTATTATTTCATAGAGGCCTATTAATATTGTGAGTATTATGAAATAGTGGTGGTGTTCTATTATCACAAAATTTTGTATCAATTGATTTGACTAACAAAACTATATCAATAGATAAGTTTTCTTTTAAATTCTAAAGAATATAATAGCACATATTAGGGAAGAGTTTTCTTATACAAATAAATTTTAAAATATAATCAAGAGGAGTAAATTTAGGTGTAAGTGTTATTTGGTCATTAAAAATAGATAATATAAACTTGTTCTTATATTTATCTAACGTATTGTATAATCTTTATATAATAATTATTTTCCTTATAAGATATTGAATAAATCGTACCTATTGTTATTATAATTACCAATAATGTTTCTTATGATCTTATTTCATAACTAGCATATATTTAAGTACAAAGATTCTTATCATGTTTAATTAAGTCTTGGTATCATGATAAATGTTCCTAGATATACGAGTCATTTTTTATCACATATTCTTAAAGTCTTTAACTAGACTTATTCATTACCATTAAATTTATTATTCTTTAGTATTTATAAAAATGTGATAGCTTGGCTCAAAGTTGGCTTTGAGTGAGATAAGAAAAGATGTAACCTTGAGTCTGGTGATGGGTAAAAGATTGAATAAATATGATGTTGGTGTATATTATATTTTATGTATGGGTCATAGATGGTCTTCATGCATTGGTTAGTGTTTAATTTTATAATCTTGTATATGAAAGAATACAAAATTACTGAGTAATGTTAGATATATCTGCTAGGCATAAATCCGTTATTATGTGATGTAACCTTTAAGTTTTGCATTCAATTCCTTTCATGTTTTATAGAAGAGTAATGATTTACATTGGGATTGTTCTCTTAATAACATTGGAAACACGTGTATTAGGGTTTTGTACCCCATATGTATTTTATAAAATATAAAATGGTTAAAAT
Source organism: Chamaecyparis obtusa (assembly GCA_027943335.1). NCBI lineage: Eukaryota > Viridiplantae > Streptophyta > Pinopsida > Cupressales > Cupressaceae > Chamaecyparis > Chamaecyparis obtusa. The sequence continues at coordinate 1,363,580 of BSBK01007320.1, forward strand.
GTGATGCAATAATATCTTTTGTTTGGTGAATCAGTATGACATGGTTCAAGATTAAACATTCAAACTACAAAGTCTTTGAGTGTGAACATAGGCAAGGCCATCTGTGATGAGCCCCCTGAGAATTAGGTCCAGTCTCTTAGGTTTGTTTGTTGGTATTTTTTATTCATCCTAATAAAAATTATGAGAAAGGTTATATTTATGATCATGTAATTAATGACTCTTGTAACTTATATCTAGATTTGATACATGTGTGCAGATACATGTATTGTACATTGTGATCACAATGCAAGAACAAGGTAGTGATACTCAGGTATGTAGTGATGATTGCTAGTTGAGTATGGAAATAAGTATTATCTTTGACTTCCTAGTTTCTATTTAGTTTATTTAAATGGGATTGTATGTGAGATTAATTTAATGTAGTGCATTACTATTCAATAAAAAGAAAAAGAAAAAAATATGTCTGCATGTTTGTTGCGTATTTATGTCCTTGTGTTGAGGGTTCCTTGGAAAGACATTACAATGGGTATTGAATATCATTATGAGATTATATGTTAACATTTCCATGTTGGAAATTGAACTTAGGAAAATTTAGAATTGGTCTTTAAATGAACCTAGTGATAATGTTAATGGGTTTAATTAAATAAGATATAATTTAGCATTAGCTTTAGTAAGTTTGAAATGTTTTAGTGTGTGTTGTGTTACATAGTAGCAATGCTAGAGAACCCATAGAGGA